>BMAO01010436.1:0-221715 GCA_019973975.1 Trichonephila clavata
AGTCGAGTCGGTTTGTGCCTAAGCTTATGAGATTTCGAATGTACTCGTTTATTTATCACGGGTTACCATTTGTACTCAACATTTGGTATATACTGTTTACTTAACAGCGTTCCATGTGGGCTTAAGTTTGTACAGGGGCAGAACCAAATGAAGTATTTATACATGTCTGCTTATTTTTCCCTAAAAATTTGTAACATCACTTTAGAGGTTGAGAGTTACCCGGGCATGTTTACATGTCCTGCTGAGCTGGTACATTTAGTGCCCCGGACGTGTATACTTGTCCTTTCAAAGGAGTACCTTTTGATGTGTGTTGGTCTGTTTAAAACTAGTCCCACGGCTTTAGAATACAATAAAATGACATTGGCAGTTATTCCAAGGAATTTACTTATTTCGAAGAAAAGGTGGACAAAATTTGAAAGGGCCATATTCCAGGAACGATCAAATTCATAGCTAAGCAGTGTTCCTTTTTTTCCCGTTTGTGTGCTCTTTTCTATATTTTATTTGCTCTCTTTTTAGCTTCCAATGTGTAATAAGAGCGTTTTAATTTTTTTGTACAAATAAGTCTTACAACTGGGTATCTTTTTTAACTATCATTGAACTGAATGGATGCTGGTTTATGTGTTCACCATGTTTAACGGTATATCGCACAACAGATAAGTAATATTTTTATTTTATTACATTGTAATTCTAGTCATTAAATTTTGTATTTTTGCTCGATTATTTTATCTTTTTATTTTTTAAAATGGAAGTAAACAATCTTTAGGCTGAAAAACACCTTTACCCCCATTAAACCGAACAACGAACACCTGTGCGAAAAACGGGGCACTGGGGGTGAATGTTTTAGCTTTTCAACCAGCAGTTAAGGGGTTAAACTCTCGGTTGGATTGATAATTAATAATTATGATTATAATCATAGGGAACATTGTACACCTAGCTAGTACACCTCATGAATTTAAATATTACAAAGTAAAATTACATATTTTGTTTAAATCTAAAAACATGTTTCCCAAACAGGTAAACTTATCAATATATATATATATATATATATCGATACACATATATATATATGTATGTATGTATGTATTGGTTAAAAGTTCACCTCATTCACAATAATGTACAAAAATAGAAGACATTTAGATAAATTGCAACGTCCTGTACAGAATTTCATTTCATCCATTCTTTCAGAAACACAAAGTTTTAAAAACAAGAAAAAATAGCTTTCATTTTCCTAAAGTCCTGACCACTGACACTACAAATGTGGTGCATTTTTAATCAAGAATTACTTCTGATTTAATAACTTCCCATCTTTTATGATTGAAAATTTTAATAAAAATGAAATACCTAAGAGGTATTAACAAAATAAAATTTCAAAGGTTGCTTTATTTAGTTTCCAGTATTCTCGGAAACGTAAGTTATGAAATTAATTATTCTTGTTTGAAATGCATGTAAAAGGAAATAATGGAATTTTAATTGAATCGGAAATGAATTTAATGAATGCAATGCATGATTCGATTTAGTTCGGTATGTAATGGAAAATCAAAGGAAAATGTATAGGAACTTATAATTGGATTATTATTTTATTTTTTTCATTATTTTTAACCTCTTTTTTGAAATTTTTCTCGTATATTCATGATTTTTAAGCGGAAACTATTCATTGTAGAATTCAGCTATCATTTTGAAAATTATCTTTCTAACTCATTATTAGTTTTATTATTTATTGGAATAATTAAATATTTCTTAATATCAAAGTTATTCACTACGTATAGTTCAACATTTTTACAATGAAAGAGTATATCTATTGTGATGCAATTGTTTAACTATTTTGTTGTAAAATTAATTGAGTATCAAGTATATTGCTTAAATTTGTATTAATTCAAATTTTATATTTAGAACAATTATTCTGTTTAAAAATTAGACTAGGCTGGAAATATCTAATTTTTCTAAGAAATATGCTGTAAGAAAGTGGATTTTCTATTATTAGCTTTTAAATATTTTTTCTTATAGTGTGTGTAATTAGGAACCTCTTTAATTGTTGTCATGTCCTGGATTTCTTCATAAAGAGGAATCACCTGTAACAGAACTAATACATGGTGGTGGTACGATTGCAGTTGTTAATTTTAATATCTCTTTATATTTTGTGTTATATTTCTGTGATGTCTCTTAACACCAAACTGCTTAATATTTAACTTAAAAATTAAATAAGAAACTTTCCTCTCTCTACAGTCTGATTTAATTGCTGAAAAGTTAAATGTATAGAGAACTATGATTTCTGTGTATATAAAAGGTTCGTGCCTTATTTTACATGAAACTTTCTGTGATTCAAATAAGGAGAAATATATATTTGTTGTCGCTATTCAGAAAAAAGTACAATTGTTCTTATAATGCAGTACGCAGTATTGACTCAGAAACTGTCTAGTTGTTGAGTTAAATCTTCTTTAAAAATATTATTTAAAACTAGATATAAGTAAAAAAAATGTTTACCACACACACAATGCAAAAGTAATTCCTTTAAAGATTTCAACAATTTATAATTTAGTTTGTTAATATTGTTTGCGATATTTTATTTGAAATTCTAAGTACTTTGGATTGTAAGAATAGAAACATTTCAACTGTCTCTCTGTTTTGCAGCCCATAATTAATGTTAATGCAAATATTTCAGCTAAGTTTTTCTCCCTCTTAATTTGAGAATTAACAACCCTAAATCACATAAAGTTTAGCAAAATATTTACAATATTAAGTGTGTGATGTATCTATACGGTTTCCACAACCTCCTCAATATTTCTTTAAAGTTTTATTTATTTCAACCAATCTCCACCGGGAGCCAAAGCGTGCTTTAGGCAAATGAGATATATTATATAAGTTCGGGTTTCGCGAGTTTACAAAAAAGTAAAGTGAAGAGTTGGAAAGGTGAAGTCAAATGAATTGAAGTATCGATAGATCAGTACGCAGTTGTTGACAGTATTAGATAGCAGTAACGTGACGAGCTACGCCGGAAAGCAGTAGATTGAAATTGGAAAAGATTCCGTATGACCGAGTGTGGATTCGTATCTATTAGCCTATCCTGCCAGTAAGAAATTCATCACTACGACGGAACAGCCGATGTTACAATGATAAGGTTAGTGATTTAGAAATTTGTGAACACGTGTACGTGTTTTAGCTCTAATTGTACGTGTTTGATCTTACGTGGATTCAGTCGCGATTCCGTAGTTCCGCTAGTAGTGACTCCTTCTCATACTCCACTGTGTTTTATTTCTCTTAAATTTGAATCGTGTGGTTGTAGCCTTCTGTGATTAATAAGCATCAATAAATATAGTGATTTGCAACTATGTCTCTGATTTCTCTAATCCGCCTACATGTCCAGGAACATTAAACGGTACACGGGGAGATGATAATCTGAGGGGAGGGTATAATTCACTACAAGTTCACCATCCTGATTATGCGATAGACTAATACAGCTAAACATCCCCACCACAGTTATTTGAATAAAATCCGAAATCGATTCCAGCAGCAATCAAAATTCTTAACACTTTCGTGAGAAAAATAATAAAAACAGTGTAAAATGAATAATCCCTATAAATATTTACAAAATTTTAAAAAAATATTTAAAAAGGAAGTAATAAGAGAAGAAGAGAAATAAGGATGAATTTATTTTATCAATATTAAAAATACTTAAGTGAATTAATAATTGCTTTAAACATTCATTTCCCATTTCCAAGAATCTATCCGCCTTCGATTCTAAGCCACTCCCAATTTTCAATAGCATTCACATTGGTAAAAAAGGGCGGTTTCCATTCTAATAATTATAGTACATCTATTTATCTGTATATATATATAATATAGAAGAACATTTGAAATTGATTCATTGTTAAAGTAAATGTGATAAAAATAAATTACATAACTTTACTAAAATCAAATAAAATGACACTATTAAATATTCAAATGGTATCATTTCATTATACAATATAAATATACTTATAAAGTTCCAAGAGTTGTAATTAATTTCAATTTGTATCAAATTTAAAAGGTAAAGTAAAAATTTATGTTGCTTTCTGTTTTCTTGAAGTAGATATAAACAATGAAGAGCAGATTTAGAAGCCTATTTACAGTATTTGTATTTCATACGCTTTCACATTAGCAGAAATTGGACAACGGCAATCTGAGGTTTCTCTCAATTGCGGTTTGCCATTATTTTGATTACTTAGAAAATAAATGCAGTTATTAACTTTAAAAAAAATGCATCTTTATTTTTTTTATGTCTCATCTTTTTTTTCTTGCGAATGCTCTGCTTTAAATCCCGTTACTTTAAATCATTAAACTTAAAAATTTGCTTTTTTTTTTTGTTTGCTTAGGGTGTTCTACCCGAATTAATCACAAATGTGTTAGTTTTAAAAAAGGGTTGATTTCTATTCCAACATAGTTTTTTTTATAAGTACTGAGTTACAAAGTTGAGAGAATTGTCAAAATCACAGAACGCTTTTAGCGGAGAAAATTCGTCTTACTATCTAAAAATGCATTGCACTGTTTGATTTAAAGTTGAATAAAATATGTTCCTTTTTGCATATTTAAATCAGCATATTATTTCATATTGGTAAATTTTAAACATTCGCACATTTGAATGCAAAAATTTTACGCATAAAATAGCTATTTTGTGGGGAAAAAATAATATGGAAGTGCTACATTTATTTTACATGTTGTATTACTACACTGTCAGTTGAATGCAATTGACATTTTTCAAAGAAATGTTTGATAAATTTATTATATTTTTTACTGCAAAATGTTAGTTTTTTTTCTGGCTGATCGTTTTTTTTTTTAGTCTAAATAAATAAGTCGTTTTACTCTTGCACAGTAATAAATTGAGTATAAAGAAATCATTACCAGCTGCTATATGTTTACTGTATTGTATTATCTAGTTTACTATAGAAATATATACTATAGTTTGTACTTTTATAAGCAAATACTCGTGTATATATATATATATATATCCATTTTAGTCCATAGACTCTTTTGGTTTCTTCTTTTTTAAAAGTTCTACTCTGTTTCCTGTTATGCATATTATTATTCAAATCTAGTGCTGTATGATTCTCACGATATATTTTCTAGTTATATTTCTTAGAATCTTATTTCTAACTTTTAGCTTTGAGGTGTAGTAATTCATGTCTTATTTAATTTTATATATATGCCATTATATTATACTAAATATATATATATATATGAAATATTCAACGCAGAGTAACAAACTTTAGAATTCAAGATCTTTATTCAATCATTGGGTTTCTTCCTTCGTAGGGAGAACACTGGTAGAACGTGTTACAAAGCTTTCTAATATAGGCATAAGAGTCCCGACTTAAACGAAACGAAAATTAGATATGACGGGTCCAGCCAAAATGGTTATACCCAGTATCCTGAAGATAGGGTGAAAAAGAAAGACCATTAGTAGAATGACGCCTCCCGGAGGGAGGCAAAATGTACGAGGTAAAGCGTCACGAAATAACCTTCGGGAAAACGCGGTGGTGGGAGGGGAGGAGGAAGAAGCATTGATGGGCGAAAAACGCCGAAGTTCCCTGCGTTAGCAGGGGAGAAAATGGGGAATGACGTCAGCATTTTTTCATCTGACCCAGTTTTAAACGATAGTAGCGAAGCGTGTGTTGTAATTCAATGTGTAAATTAAGTCTGAGTCCGACTTTGGGGAACAACGATATTTAAATAGGGAAAGTAGGAAGAGGTAGAAATTGGGGGAATTTGCGAAAGGCAAATTCCCCCAATCTCGTGATTTTATGGGGCTTTCCAGGTCCTACTGGTTTTTGCTTCTAGACAGAGGCGTTACTAAGTCTACGGGGAAGGTTTAGCGTCTGGAGGGAAAAGGATGACGAAATATGGCATTCATCTTGAATCATTAAGTGTTACAATAAATGTTACGAAAAGAAATATCTATTTTTTATATTACATCCCCCCCCTTTAAAAAATCCGCTGAACCAGTTAAAAATAAAGTATCACCCATTCGCTAACTCTTCCGTTCACAAAATAATAACCAGAAATTTTTCTATTATCTAGATCAATATAAAAATTTTAACATACGAAGATTATATAGCCTATATATATAACAATACAAATATTCCAATAGTACATATCGCCGCCATCCGGTCAGTGAAGCTGACTGCGGTGCCGCAGGGACTGGGTTCGAATCCGGGAGAAGGCATGGATGTTTGTGTTGTAATCCTTTCTTCTGTCTGTGTTGTTTACCCCCGTGTTATACGTTCGGTGGTGCACGGGATTTATAAATGTTAAAAAAAAATAGTACATATAAAAAAATTTCAAGAATATATGACATACAAATAATACAACATTTTTCCAACTATGCACATTAATTAATATAACCATTTTACAAAACTAGTTTTCCACATTTCCTAAATTTCATTTAACAGCTATATACAAAGAAATAAGACGTCTTGAGTTTATACAACCATGGTTGTGGAATTAGCTACGTTTCAGAACATAGTCCATCTCAGTCTTGAAATGTTACCATTTCTTGAATATTAGCACAAGTTTAATCAACACTGTATGCAACATAATATATACAATACATTATATTCATATTTTATAAACATACATATACACTTATTCATGATTTAACTTTAAATTTTCAGGTGCATGGTATTTTCGTAATTTTGAAATATGCAATTTTTCTGACTTCTCTTTCGTATGATCGTATGTTTTATTTATTTCGTAATTGACGTCAGAAATTTTTAATTAGAATTTTATATGGGCCACTAAATGTTGGAGAAAGTTTCCTAGTATTTGGATATTTGAACTCTTCATAAATAACTAAATCATTAGGACTAAACTCTACATCAACAAATCTAGCATCATAATGTATTTTATTTCTTTCATGATATAGTTTTGTTCTATCCACAGCTATTTTCCTCACTTCTTTGACTGGAGGATAAATCTTTTCCTCTAAAGGATTTTGATAGGGTAGTGTGCCATACATTAAATATGCTGGTGGGAATTTAGTTACCGAGTGAGGTGTTAAATTATATTCTTGAGTTACTTATTTTAACAATTTGGGCCATGGGACCCTTTTAGAAGATTCATTAATTTTACATCTTAAGCGTGTGACTATTGTCTGACCCAACCTCTCAACCTTACCATTAATCTCCGGTCTATGAGCTGAAGAAAAAACTGTTTAATATTATTATGTTGAAGATATTTTTTAAATGAGAAGATGGAAAAGCAGCATTTCTGGCACTTAAATATTTGAGTAGGTATTTGGTATCTTTTAGGTATTTGAATCTGAAAAATTTGTGTTAGAAAACTAATGTACGTTTCTGTAGTAATTGATTTTGATGCAAATGTCCAGATATATCTAGTATGATGATCAATGATTAAAGTTAAATATTTTTTAGTTGAATTGTAATAGTTCCGACCACTAACACTATCAATCGCAATTAATTGGAATGGCTCATCAACAGGAGGCATGGCCTGTAAGAGACCAAATCTTTTATGTCGAGATTTTTTATTCAACTGACATGCGTGGCAATGTTTGATAAAATTAGTAATGTGTGTGTCCTCAGTTATATTTTGCCAATAGTAAACTGGAGTGATTAAATTAATTGTTTTTTGAATTCCTGGATGACCAAATTTTTCATGCGCACTTTTAAGTAATTTGTACCGTAAAGAAAATGGGACAGCTATTTTACGAAGATTTTTCTTACGCACACATAATGCATTATTAATTTCAATAAAGTTTCCTGTTAAATTATCTCTTTTCTGGGCCTCTTTTATTTCCTCCAACTGCAATAGATGGGACACGTGGTTTGTTGCAACGCACTCACTTTTCGTGCTTTTTTCTGTTATATCTCTAGAGAGCATATCTGCTTCGAAGTTTGTGGTACCTTTTGTATATTTAATATCATATTCATGCATATTTAATTGTAAGGACCAGTGGAACAATCTGCCTTTTAAGTTTTTCTTACGTTTTTGAGCCAGACTAGGGCTGCAGGGTCCGTATGTATGGTAAATTTTTGTCCAAAAAGATAATGGTGAAATTTATTTAAAGAATCTACTATGGCGAGACACTCCAGCTTCGTAATACCATAATTTGTTTCATAATTCTTTAATGAACGTGACTGGAATGCCACCGGGTGTAAATCGCCAATGCTATCTGGTTGCTTCAAAACCGCTCCTACACCAGTTAAACTTGCATCAACAAAAAGGTGACATTCACTTTTCGGCTTAAAAATTTTCAAAATGGGTTTACAAATCAAAGCTTGTTTTAAAAGTTCAAAAGATTCTTGGCATTCATTTGTCCACTTCCAAGCTATCTCTTTTTTTAGTAACTGGTTCAAAGGATGCTTAATTATGGCATATTTATCTATAAACCTAAGATATACGTTAATAGAACCTAGAAACCTTTGTAAAGATTTTACATCAGTCAGTGGTTTTAAATTTTTAATTACCTCAATATTGCTGTTATCTGGAGTGACAATGCCATTAGAAAATTCATACCCTAAAAACTGAATTTTAGTTTGCAAAAAAAGAACACTTAGATGCTTTTAATTTAATATTTTCTAACCTTCAAATGGTAAGAATTTCTTTGATATGTTCTAAATGATCTGTGTAATTTTCGGAAAATATTATGATGTCATCAAAATAATTTGCAGCAAATTTAATTTTATGTTTAGTGAGGATTCGACGCATGTCGAGACATGTCGAGTTGGTAGGCATGTTCCTTTCATGGAATAGAGTTCCTCTAACAAAGAGTAAACGAAAATTGACCCCCAAGGAGGGTTGCGAGGGTCAAGAGGAGTTGCTGAAAAAAATTCCTGTTTTTAATTGTTAGACCCATATACTTGAAATTTGTTAAGCATGTTTCTTTTGTTGAATAGGGATCCACTAAGAATGTATTTTAAGTAAATCAAGTTCTGGGGGGGCGGTGCAGGGGGCTACTGGGACGTATTGATAAAAAAAATTAATGTTTTCGAGCTACAAGGACAATAATAATGAAATTTGGTTTGCATTTTTCTTTTGTTGAGTTGAAATCCGCTAAGAGCGGTTATTTTGGTAAACGGCCCTCAACGGGATTACGGGGATATTGATAGTAACATTTTTGTTTTTCTTTCTGTTAGATTTAGACTTGAAATTTGGCTTGCATGTTCAATTTACGGAGTAGAGATCCACCGAAAATTGGTTTTGCGAGAATCCACTTGGTTTTTGGGTTACGAAAGAGCAAACATCATTCTATGCTTCAATTTTAGAGATTTTTAGAAAACACAAATTAGATGAGTTCTGCCCCCTTTTTTTTATCAACAGGCGACAGTTACAGGTATAAGTATATTTTTCAATACAATCGAATTCTTAATGCAGGACTTAGATATCAATAATTTATACATATATATAAGCAGTAAAAATTTATAAAACATCATGAAATTCCCAGCGAAGCGGGCGGGTAACAGCTAGTATATATATATAATTTAATACGCATCTTGTTAATATGCACGGTTTATAATTAAGATCCCATTCTAGCTTTGGCATCAAAGTGTATTAGTATAGCATTCAATATATTTTTATTGTGTAAGGGAGGCGTGATAAAAATTATGATTGAAAATTAGTTCGTCATATGTTAAAATATTCAAAATGTAAAACATGTTTACAATGTTTTAAGCATTATTAAATAAAACTCACAAATAAAATCAAATTGAACTAAGAAACATCGCTAGTTCTTTTTTTAAAAGTTTTTTCTTAAGCGTTTGCATGAAAAATAAAGATTTTGAATGTACACGAATTATTTTATCATTCTTGCTCCTCAAATCCCATGCTTTACATTTAAAACAATATTATTGCAACATTGATAATTTAAATAATTATAAAAAATAATAAAAATAATTTTTAAAAAAATGTATTTTGAATTTATTTATTTTTCAGTTGTTTATTAGAAACTCAACTTTCTTGGGATATAGCTATCAGATAAGAGAAAGAATATATGTCCGTCAAAATGTACACGATTGGTCGTTTCTGCATATATTCCTATGCGTTAAAATATTTCTTTATTACTGCCAAATTCCCTTTAAAAAAATTTTATTTTATCTTAGGAATTTTAGAGTATCCCTGTCAGAACTATAAGTGATTTTTTTAAGAAACATTTTCTCAATGTTTAGATTTTTTGAGATATAGGGGCCCTTTATAAACTTATCTTAGATAAATCAACTCTATCAGAGAGAGTAAGCAAAAAACGAGTTTTATAGAATTTTCAGCCATAATTAACCTCTTAACTGCCTAAAGAAAGATAAGAAATCCCTCTCCCCCGGTGCCACCGTTTTTTCTACAGGCAAGCGTTGTTAAGTGCTTCATTAGGTAACAAAAAATGCGTGTTTTTTCACCTAAAATTTACTTTCATTGTAAAAAAGAAAGAAAAGATAAAAGGTAAAATGAAAATGAAAGATTTAATCTCTAGAGTTACAACATAATAAAAAAAAAGTATAACTTTTCTGTTCTCTGATACATCCTCAAACATGGTTGAACTCATAAACCAGTATCACAATTGATGCATTTATACAAAAAAATTTTTAAAAACTTCTATTACACACGGTAAGCAAAAATGATAGCCAATGAAGAATTGAAAAGAGCATAATCAAACGGGAAAACATGAAAAACTGCTTAGCTATGAACTTCATCGTTCCTGGAATATACCCTTTCAAATCTCTTTCCCACCATTTATCCGAAATAAGTTAATTCTTTAGAAGCACTGTCAATGCCATTTTATTATATTCCAAAGTAGTGGGGCTAGTTTTAAACAGAGCAACACTATACAAAAAGTCCTCCTTTGGAAGGACGACTATACACGTCTGGGGCACTAAATGCAAACGCTCAGCAGGGCGTGTATATTCTCCTGCGGTACTTAAGGATTTAAATAAAATTCTATTATTCGTATAGGTAATAAAAATAAGTGTAAAATAGATTTCATAAACTTTATGATGTTTTAAATTCGTCACAGATCTTATTTAAATTCCTGTTCTGTCTGAAGGAACTATTTTCTGACTTCTTTAAATAAAACATAATATCCTCAAAGAGAGAATGCAATAAATTTGAATTACTTACTTTTTAGAAGCAGTAATATTCTAGAAAAATAGGGATTATTTAGCACATGCATAAATTTTTTGTTAATTCATTTTCTCCTTACTATTGATTTTTTACAAGTATATACAAAATAGAAAACATTTTATAAAAATGTAATGGAAGGGAATATAATTACTTAGGATTTAACTTAAAACTCGCCAGAAATATTTGTACAATGTATGATGACGGGGAAGCGCTTAAACATGATAATTTGATATATCTTCAAAGTTCAAATTAAAATTGAAAAAAGGCTGAGAGTGGCTTCAAATTCATATTTATTATGTCTCCCAATAAAAGCAAATCATTAAGCTAAGAGACGAAATTAAATCAGTATTTCTTTCTTAACATATTTTTAACATCATTAGTTTAAGGCTTATTAAAATATGAAGGGGATTTCTGTTCACAAAATGGAATTTCGGTAGGCAAATTGTCTAAGACTACTCGATATTGATTAGATTAAATTAGCCCTTAGAACAGGGGGTACTCAAACTTTTTTCCCGCAGGGCACATACGTATGACAGGTATTTCATGTGGGCCACAATATGAAAATAACGAGGAGCGTGACACTATAAATCCAAAACAACATTGGATCAAAATATTAAATCCCATCATTTTGGCTTTTATTTAAACATTATATTAAACTTTCTATGTGAAGCCCATACACTCAAATTTTTACTTTTATGCAGTTTTTACTGAGTTATGGGGTAGCTTAGCTTTTATTTCATCCATGAACAAACGCTTCCTTTGCATTTTACTGTAAAAAAAAGTAAATTAATAAATGATATTGTTTGATTGGTCGAGTTCCCCGCTAAATGTTTAGTATATTGTTTTTAAATAATTGAACTTCTTTGTGTAATAGGCCATGGCCGGGCCATTTAGGAAGACACAGTGACTGCAAGTTGAGTATTACTGACTTAGAAGCTTTCAATGGTAGATCAAGTGAATGGTAAGGGGTTAAAGATGTATTTTAAGGTTGGGAGAATTTTTCTCCCCATTTCTTTTTAAAAAATCTCGAATTTTTGTCTTAATATCATCAAACACACACTGTCACATTTCTTCACGCTTGAAAACTATTGCTAATGCTAACTTCCTAAATCAATTAATATTCTGATACCTCTCACATAAACATATTAAGTATTGTACACATCTTAAACCAAGAGTTTGAATGAAATATAAGTTTATTATGTTTTCCTTCTCTCTCTGATGCTTTCCTTAACTTTTTTTTTGGAGAAACAGTGTTAATCGTGCTTTATAAGATTCTCAATTTCTCCTACAGCAGAAATTTTTGTCATAATAGTACAAAGAAAAAAAATGAGCAATATTAACCACGATTGAAAAATACTGACCTCTGAATGGAAATACTGTAGCCTCACAACTTTCAAGACGAGTACAAAAATTACGAGTGATATAAAAAATAAATAAATAACATTGTAACAAAAACTGTTTGCCATATATTGCTTCAAGCACGATTTTACGAATTCAGATGCTTTTGGCATGAAAAAGAATATTATCCGGAATTATAAAGTATTTTGAGTGATTTAATCCTCTCAATATAAACCCAAATTGACAAGCCTAAATAAATAGCATTAGTTCTTAATCCTCAGAACAGATTCAGATATTTGTAATTTCTATGTAATTGGTTTCAAAATGGTCAAATGTAAGTACAAGATAAGAAATGAAGCTGTGTTAATTTTAACTAATTTTATTTCTTTCTAATGCAACATATTCTTACGTTACTTTGATCAAGAAAATAAATCAAAAGGAAAATTAAAATAGTTTTAGTATTATTTTTTTTATTTTTGCTTAAAATTTTTCTTCTTTCTTTTTCATCATAAAGTTGGAATATATTCTCCTTTTGGATGTAATATTTATATTATTTTTTGGGGGGGGTCGGGATGATTTTAAATAATGTGTATGTTTTTATCTATTTAAATATAAATTTATTATTCTAATCAGCTGTATTAAATTCATTTTTTATCATAACTCTACTGGATGATTGTAGATATTTTTGGCTTATGGTAAATTCCATTTTTTCCTTATTCGAGTAAATTTATTACAACAACATAGAAATAAAATGTATGATTTTTCTTCATTTATTTAACTAATATAAATATATTTTTTAACATATTTATTAGAATTTCTTATTTTAAAATATCGTTTTTAAATAAGAAACTTTTTTAAATAAAGATATTACTTCTATGAAATATTTGATTATTAATTAGAATAATATTTTAAAATTGAAAAATCAAAAGCTTTATCCATATTGAATATAATTCACATCTGATTCTTGTATGAATAATTCAAATTTTGCTTAAGACATAGAAAAAAATTTGATCGAAAACCCGCATACAAAACCCACCACGGCACATAATGAAACAAGCAACACCAGTAAGCGTTAAATACTTGTATGTAAGGCGTGAAAATTGAGCATGCGTTTTCAACGATGGAGTGTATTAAATTTGGCGTATATAAGCACTTAAACAATGATTGTAGCATACATATATTGAATTATCTGTAAGTCAACACGAAGTATAAAGTAATCCCGCGGAAGTTCTTCGATATCTTGAATGAGTTAATAACTGATATTTATTGTGTCACTTCAAAATACTAACACTTTGAATACACAACTAAGTACTATACAATTTTTTTCAAAGTCAATTCCAACTTTGAATAGATCAATAGAAAGTATTTTATTAAAGATTGAAATTTTGAACAATATATATATATATATATATATATATATATATATATATGTATGTATATACTGGTGTCCAAAAGTTAAGCATAATTGATAATTATGTGAATAAAGAAGGAACTGTAAATCAGAATGGCGGGAAACGTGATATGCGAGTGTAAAATGGTTTTAAAATAAGGAAGCAACTCAAAAGAATGATAATAATTAATTTTATTATACAAAGTATCAGTTTGAAAGAAAACGAAGCATAGCAAGGATTCACACTTTAAAGGAAAATTGAATGAAAACATTAAATAAAATACTGATGCTGCAGTTTAATAAGGCGTGTGGTCACCTCTGAAAGCCAGGCCCGTTGAACAGCGATTTACCATACTTGCTATGAGATGATAAATGAGTTGTGGGCTCAAATGGTTCCAAGCTTCTTGGAGAGCGGCCTTCAGTTCTGTAACGGAGATTGGTGGGTGCGAGAGGGCTGCAATTTGTCTCCCGAGCATATACCATACTTGTTCGATAGGATATAAATCAGGGGAGTTCGCAGGCGACGACATGCGCTGGATGTTTTCCGTTTCAAGCAAGTCATCAATCAACACCGCTCGGTGACATGGCGCATTATCATCCATGAATATGAAGTCAGGATCAACAGCACCTCCAAACAAGCGAGCATAAGGCTCAAGAACTTCGTCTCTGTATCTTTGAGCAGTCACAGACCTCGTGTCAAAGTATTGGAGGTCTGTGCGGCCGTCCATCATGATGCCTGCCCATACCATTACTCCCCTTGATAGAAAATGATGTCTTTCCGTTATGTTGCTTGGTTCAAAACGTGTTCCACGTTCTCTCCATAGCGTTACCCGCCGAGAATCACTACTCAGACTAAACCGGGACTCGTCACTGAACATCAGACCCCACACTCCAATGTTGATGTTTCAAACTCCAGTTCAAACGAGCGCATTTATGCGCAGACGTGAGGGGAATGCAAACTGCTGGTCTTCTGGCATACAGGCCAGCATGATTGAGTCTCATGTACACAGTTTGTCTCGAAATTCGTATTCCTGTGGTGACTGTGAGCGCCGAACACAGTGCTGTGGCAGTACTGCCTCTCTGAAGTCACACACTTATCACCAGATATCGGTCTTGGCGAGGGGTTTTGACTCTTGTTCGACCTAATACTGGTTCGCTGTTAACATCTCCCGTTCTTTGAAACCTCTGCCACAGTCTTGAGGGAACAGACAGGTCCACATTCAGAATTCGAGACACTGCGGGTTGTGATCGTGAGGATTTCAGCATTAAAACCATTCTTCCTTTCGTAAACATGTCCAATTGGCGTCTTTGTGCCATCATTCACCTTGTTTGATGGTTAACAACGTTCCTTCACACATCAGTTGCACGAAACTTGTCTGAACTGCCTACGCTGCGTTAATCGGTTTCCCCGCGTTCCGACATGCACGAGTGTTTCGCGCAGGACGTAGTCGACTGAAAAGTTTTTCAGAAACCCAATGTTTCTTCTTCACCCATTTCATATCGGCAAGAAATTTGGAATAATTTTACGAATATTTATTCCATTTTTTTCGCATTTTACGATTTATGCTTAACTTTTTGACACCAGTATATATATATATATATATAGGGAGAGAGTAAACTAAGAGTAAAATATTAAAAAAAGAGCATAATTTGTCTGCATTGTTATAACAAAGCACACCTTTTGTTTGGTTACTTTTGTTGAAAAACCGGTTTTCGAAGTCAACTTTTCTCATTGCTTTAACTAATACATTGTTGCAACAATGGAGACAAATCTAAGTTGACATCGAAAATCGGTAATTAATTTAATTATTTTTTTAGTATTTAAAAATACTGTATTGACATCAAGTATAATCCACTACAAGTCTAAAAACTGTATTTGAACTTGATTAGAAAAAAGAAAGTATTTTATTAACGATTAAAAATTATAATATAAATATATATATAAATAAACTAGCCGTTACCCACCCACTTCGCTGGCTATTTCATGATGGTTTATAAATATATATAGATATCTAAGTCCTAGCCTTAAGAATTTGATTGTATTGAAAAATATACTTACACTTGTAACTGTCACCTCATCTAATTTGTATTTTCTAAAAATCCCTAAAATTGAAGTATAGAATGTTGTTTGCTCATTAGTAACCCTATAACTAAGTGGATTCCTTAAAACCAGTTTTCGGTGGATCTCTATTCTGTAAAATAAAAATGCAGTCCAAATTTCAAGTCTAAATCTAACATGAAAAAAAAAACGAAATTTTTACTATCAATACCCTCGTAATTCCATTGAGACTCGATCTCCCCAACACCGTTCTTAATGGATTTCAATTCAACAAAAGAAAAATGTAAACCGAATTCCATTATTATAGTCTTTGTAGTTCGAAAAACGGAATTTTGTTTGTCAACACTCCCCAGTATCCCCTTGCTCCCCTGGAGTTGATTCCCTTTAAATGCAATCTCAGTGTATTCTTATGCAACAAAAGAAACATGCTTAATAAATTTTAAGTACGCAAGTCTAAAAATTCTAAAACAGGATTTTTTCCCTATATAACTCCCCTTGACCCCTCACAACCCTTCTTCGGGGTTGATATTTGTTTTACTCTTTGTTAGAGGAACTCTATTCCATGAAAGAAACATGCCTACCAATTTTCAAGCAGGTAGATCGAATAGTTTAAAAACGAAATATTTATCTATTACGCCCCTTAATCCACCGAATTGAAATTTTCGCGTAACCCAATTTGTAGCGGTTCTGTACTTAACGAAAGGAATCTGCTTACCAAATTTCAAGATTGTACGTCTAATAGTTTAAAAATGGGAATAATTATCTATAACCCCCTTGAGCCCCCGCAACGCCACTTAGGGGTCTGTTTTCACAAAACCCATTTTGTAGTGGATCTCTACTCTATGAAAGGATTGTTCTTACCAAATTTGAAGACTTTGAGTCTAAAAAGTAAAAAGGGAAAACAATATCTATAACTCCCCTTGAGTCCCTGCATAGCCAACTAGGGGTCGATTTTCACAAAACATATTTTTTGTGGATCTTTACTCCATGAAAGGATTCTTTTTGTGACATTTAAAGACTGTACTTACAGGAGTTTAAAAATGGAAGTAATTATCTATAACGCCCCTTAGCCCCTCAACTTTACTTGAGGTTCGATTTTCACGAAACCCCTTTTGTAGCGTATCTCTACCCTATGAGAGGAATCTACTTACCAAGTTTCAAGGCTGTGGGTTGAATAGTTTAAAAATTGGAATAAATATTTATAACTCCAACAACCCTTGAGGGTCAATTTTCCCATAACCCATTTTGTAGCGGATATTTACTCCATGGAAGAAACATGCGTAACAATTTTCAAGCAGGTATGTCAAATAGTTTAAAAATGAAAATATCGCTTTTACGCCACTTCATCCCCTGCAACGCCCCTTGGGAGCTATTTTTCTAAAACCCATCTTGTAGTTGATCTCTACTTTATGAAAATAATCTATTTTTCAAATTTAAAGACTGTGGGTCTAATAATTTAAAAATGGCAATTCTATAACGCCCCCGCAACGCCACTTGGTTGTCGATTTTCACCAAACTCTTTTTGTAGCGGATCTCTATTCTATGAAAGGAATCTGCTTACCCAATTTCAAGATATTACGTCGAGTAGTGTAAAAATGGAAACAATTATTTATAACACCCCTTATCCCCCGTAACGCCCCTTGTGGCTCAAATTTCGCAAAAAATACGTTCTTAGCGGATCTTTACTCTATGAAAGGAATATGTCTACCAAATTTCAAGTCTGTAAGTTTAAGAGTTTCGAAGATATCGTGATTAGTCAGTCAGTGTGTGAGTCGCTTTTCTCCTTTATATATATAGGGAGAGACAGTGAGCTAATAGTAGGAATTGAATAAACAATCGGAAGAAACCGTATTATTCGCATTTATGGCTGACTAACTTAAGGACATAGAGGAAATAAATTCTTCAAAGGAAAAAAAAAATCATATACTTTTAAGGTGTCCCCAAACTGAATGATAATCGTGATATTGAAGTGATTTGTGGGTTTTAGAAAAAACCGTGTCAGTCATTATAAGGACTCTTTAGCCAGCTGTGTTGAAAAGTAGATTCAAAGTATGGGTGCTACTGAAAACTCGCCATTAAAAAAAGTATAGTGTACGTTAAATAAAGGATGAGCCGAAGTTAGCATTTTAGTGTTGTGTGGAGGTTTGAAGAATGACTTAACAGAGCTCATGCGTCATCCTCGTTATTTGACCTTTATTGTACTTATGATACCTTTCATGAACCTCGGGTTTCTGTAGAATTCCAGTTGATAACAAATCCAATAAAAGTCTTGTTGATTATTATCTTCTTGTACAACTTTTATCATACAATGACAATAAATAGTAAAACATTAATGAAATCATAAAACGCGTAAGATTTGTGTCATTAATTTTTGTTTAAAAATAAAAATTGTAGGCGTATATGTTTGTTTAATTTTTATTTATACTTTTATGCTGTATTAAGAAAATGGAACTATTAGGTGTCAATGTTTTTTTTTTAAATTTGAATCCTGCTTTTAGTCTAACTATTTACAAACTGAAATTCACATGTATTCTTGTTTACCTAAATTTAAAGCACATTCTCGATTCATCTAAACTGATTCATTCATACCCGTTGCTTATACTTGTTTTATTAAATGCACAGGAAAGAAAAATTTTCAACATGGAAGAAGTGATAAACCAAAAGAATTTTTCACCACTACAAGAATACCATTCAAACTGCTTAATCCAACGAATTATTTTTTTCAACTGAAAGTACTCTTTTATGTTCTACTCACAAAAAATAACTATTACCTAATCAATAAAACACACAAAAAAACTTTCTTTTGATAAAAAATATATTTAATAAAAAGATAAAAGTATGAAATGGCAAACACAGGTACAGATTGAAAGAGAAATTGATTCTTCTCATATACCCTTAATCTTCCATGGGAAGAACAATTGCTAAAAATTTGTGACAAAAATAATCTTGATTTATTTCGATCTTTATATAACACAGACCATATTAAGTTTTAACCACAAGTAAAGTTTCTTTCTTCCTTCAAATAAACCGCAAGATAAAAAGGTGAAAGTCTCGTAACTTTCGAAAATTGGTGTAAATTTGAAAAGAGAAAGAAGACGCAGAGAGAGCAAACTGTCTCCAATTTCACAACTAACTGGAACTGCCACAATTACGATTTTCTATTATCTTATATGAAACTTCCTTCCAGCGGTAAAAAAGATCGAACATTTCTTGCAATATAAAACGGAATTACAAGTTAAAAATAAATTGTCTGAGAAATAAATGTCAGGGTTATATATATTACCTCTCACTAGAGTGTTTATATAAAGTTATCCGAAACTTTGTGTAAAGGAAGTTTTTTTCTAGAATAGAGTAATCCTCTCTAGTTCTTTCTTATTTTTGCTTAACAATTCATAAATTCAAATAAAATATTAAATACCATATTTGTCATTTTGAGCAATTATTGCCTCCTAAGGCCATGATAGTCTAGTGGTTATGATGCGAAACTAGTGGCCGGATTGTCATTAGTTTGTGTCCTGGCACCACTGAAGGTCCACCACGTAGAGGTGGTTGATGCACCTTACTCACTCTTACTGTGTCATTTGGGGGGGGGGTGAAGTGGCAAAGTAAAATGGCAGGATTATTAAAAGATAACTTTATTTCCAACACAACGAATAAATAAGTTCGAATATATATATTCCCTTCGTCAGATTGGAATTCTGGGAGGATAGAAGAAACGCCAGAAGACATTTCTTCCGACCAATGAGATTCAATAATAGGTTCTAACTGCCAATAAGAAGCAAGAGTATCAAGGATCCAATATTATTAAAGTACACCACAGAGTATCCCCCCAGTGACGAAAGAAACGGCATAAAAATATATTTAAAATTAAAATTTGCTTAAAAATTTTATGTTTAAAGAGCGGGTCACCATTTTGGGGTGAGTGTTGGAGTGGCAAAGTAAAATATGGTAGGATTATCAAAAGTTAACTTTATTTTTAACACAACGAATAAATAAGGGGTATCTGGGAAGATAGAAGAAATGCCAAAGTATATTTATTCCGACCAATGAGATTTAATAATATGTTCTAACTGCCAATAAGAAGCAAGGGTATCGAGAGTCCGATACTATGCGTAGGGATCATCTGATATTATGATTAAGGATCCGATATTATGAAAGTACACCACACATTCTTGTACAAAGTGACAACGGCAATATTAAGGTTTTACATTTATTAAGGGCAATTATTCACAAGGGAGGGCAGAAAATTAACACAAAGTAACTAAATCATCGTCAAAAATAACTCGCTGGATTTCACGAAGCTTCTGTCTCGTCTACTTCTTTCTTTTTACTTTTCTCTCGAGGGAATATATATTCGTCCACAGAGTCAGCCTAGATGATCTAGGCTTCTTTTTCAATTTTAACATAACCTAAGAAAGGGAGGGAAAAGAATGAGAAATTCACTTTTGCTAAAAATAACTCGGCAGTCAGGAACTTGTTGGAGGGGGAAGGGATTCGCGATTCAGGTTCAAACACAGATAAGATAATAAATATATTTTTCCATTTTTGTAGTGTATGCTTTTCGAATTCCCCCCCCCATGAGAATGTCAAATTATTGAGAAAAATTACATTGTACATATATATACTTTTTTAATGTGACATGTATGGTTATATACTAGATTCTTGTGTTCTTATTTTAGATAATTAAATACAGAAATATCTCTATTAACTACTCAAAAGATGTGTAAAAAATTAAATTTAAGTTAACTAAATACATTTTATCTTTTTACATATGTTCTCTGTATAATTTAATTTAAAATAAACAAAAAGTATACTTTTAAATATTTGCAATCCTGTAGACATCTACCCAAAATCCTTTAGAATTTTTTATGTAAACACCAATAGTTGTAGGAATCTCTGTTTAAGCTGGCGACGATTTCTAAATGGTTGTTATTGAAACCAAGCCTATTCAAAGTGGTCAGTATATAACAAACAGTGAGGAGATGGTTCGAAATATTTACGATTCATCATTCTGATCCATGTTTACTCTACACTCGAATTTATACTGGGATATTATAAAAAAAGTTTTTTTTCCTACAATCATCTTTTTTTTACTGTGATCGAGCAACCATATTTAGTTAAATACGAAATTTTAGTGCATATAATGTTTAAGTAAAATAGTCGTAGCACTAGTAAACAAATGTTAGGCCAGAGTTAAGCGGGAAACAAACGTAAACCTAATCACATGCTATCCTCATCATGTGATCGGGACGTCACATGAATTGAGCCCATTGGAAGAGACAGATTTTTTTTACGAGTGTAGAATTTTTGTTTTGTTGCGTAGGGAAGAGGGAGTTCGTGTATTTTAGAACACAGGATGTAATGCCATGGCTCTTGTGAGGCAATCGGTGCGTTGAAGGTGGAAAATTTCTATAGTAATTCTGAGTGTTAATGGTGAAATTGCTATGATATAGAATAGAAGAGTGAAAATTTGTTGATAAATTTACGATTAGGGTGTGCATGGGTTCAATATTAAGGTATCTGACTGTTTGCGACATTTTTTTTTTAAATGGAGATGTGGGGATTTTCTGTTATTTTTAGATTTGGCTTATATATAGTACATTTTAAGAAAAATGTGCTAAAATGAAGAAGATAAAAAGAAATTATTATTAATAAAAAATGGAAAAATAGGTATACATTTACAAAAAAATAAGATAAACGCGGCCCATTCTGTACCAAAGGTTTATAAGCCAATTTTCAATTTTTTTTATTCAAAAATGTTGCCATGTTTCAAAATGACCTTCATTTTGCAAAATTTCAAAATGATCTTCATGATAACAAATATTTTCCTTTTCACAAAAACTAGAGCACTTTATCTACGTTGTTATATTAAATTGGTTGAAAAAACAGTGATTATATTAACATAAGGGACTGTAAATTTTGTAATAAATTAGTGATTGATAAATCTGAAGGTTAAATCAATTCTACTATTATACAGAAGTTACAGAAAAAATTTCAGTTAATTATTTTCAAAACATTTTTAGCAATCGCTGACCCCGTTTGACTATTTAAAAAAAAACATATTTCGACTAAAACGCGTTTTAAAGTATGACATATCTTAAATCAATGGTTGTTTTTACGAAAACACTTGTACTTTTTATTCTAGAGAAGGGAAAATGATAAACTTGGTATTTTTATAAAGCTAATACGATGGCATATGAAATAAAATCATTAAAAAATCGTCAATTTTTGGCAAAATGTATACACACACACACAATTTTAGGGTAGTCTGATACCTTAAGTTCTTCATGGAGTATAGAGCTTGGTGTAAAACATGGAGCTCTAGCAATTGTTCTTAGGACTTTATTTTGAAGTATTTTCAGTTTATCGAGATAATTTCTTGATGCGGATCCCCAGATTAAGAACGCATAGAACAGGATTGGGTGGAGATAAGTTTTGAAAATAAAGAGTCTATTTCTTAAAATGAGCTTCGATCTATTTCAGAACATGTATAAAAAATTTCAAACTAAAATTTCAAAATCTAAGAACT
This sequence comes from Trichonephila clavata, assembly GCA_019973975.1. Lineage (NCBI taxonomy): Eukaryota > Metazoa > Arthropoda > Arachnida > Araneae > Nephilidae > Trichonephila > Trichonephila clavata. The sequence goes on from BMAO01010436.1 coordinate 22,414, forward strand.
ACATCTGTGCATTTGTTTAAATAAATATCTTAAAAGATTTTAGTAATAAACGTGTTGAATTTCACACACATGGGACATATATATATATATATATATATATATATATATATATGACCAAAAACAAATACATAAAAATGGTTAAATTTTTTCTATTCTTGCAAATTAGATTTTTAATTATCTGAATTATCAAAATGAGATTTAATATCTGTGCTTTGGGAGAATCTGTTTGGAAGTTTTAATTTCATTCATAATAATATAATAAAAACCATGCACAAAAAACTTTTAAATCTTGAACAAATCATTTGCACTTAAATAAACAATTCACTAACTAGAATATTTGCATGAATTGCACAATGCTTTCTTGAAATGATTTGTTACTGCATATATAATGTTAGTCTCATTTATGCGCGATGAAAAGTAATTATTTCATTTTTATCAGGATCTTTCCTAGCAGATAATCTGAAATGTGGGCGTGGTAGTTGCTGTCTAGCATCAAATATTGCTCCATAACTTGATAAAAAAATGCAGGTAATGCTTTGAAATTTTTTAGGCATGTGTATAATGATTTGAGGTATCAAATAAGACAATAAAAATGTACGAACTGTTTAATGATTTTTAGGGTATCATATCGCCTTAAAACACATAACAATTTTAAAAAGTGTTAACAATTTTGGCCACCTCTGTGTGTGTGTATATATATATATTCCATCAAACACATTTAATGCATTTTTTTAAAGTTAAAGGCATTAGGTATATGTATACATGTGTGTTCACTTTACTGATTATTTCTTTTTTAAAACAAAACATCTTCTTTGTAGAAGTGAAGGTTAATAGAATGTTAAACTTCTTTTTCAGTTCTTTTAGTTAGAATTTTTTTAATTCGATGACTGTTGCGGGAAAATATTTTTTTCGACTTCATTCAGTTCAATTCAACTTCAAATAAAAAGGGCCGAAACGAAAATATTAATTTTTCTTTGCAACTTCACATATATTCATTTATTTACTCAATTTAAAACTCGAAGTTCTTTTGCTTCCCTGAATGCAGTAAATAACAAAGCAAATATACACGTGAAAGCAAGCATTAATAAAAGAACACAAAGGAGACCCTCCTCGTTTTGAGTTATAAAATAAAGTGCTTTGTAAAAAGAATACTTCATAAAATTAATCGTTTTAAATGTAGGAAATAGTTTATAATAGTCCATACGTTTTTATTCATTTAAGTGCACCATACTAAGATTTATTTGTTTCAGAACCTTACAAAGAAAATGTTTTGAACATATTTACTATGAGCATGGAATTTTTAGATTAAAATGTCGCGTTGCTTCTTATCAATTCTAAGCAAAAATGTTCTCAACCCTATATCCTGCAATGTAAATTCTACCATTTGTCTGCATTTTTGCATGATAAACTTTAATCTTGAAAAAGCCTAGTATTCAAAGCTGCTGAGAAACACAGATAACGATTTGAGGTTTAGTGATAAATGAAAGTGATACAGACAGAGTGTAACGCGTATTTTCTCCATCCAGCATTCTATCTGAGATTTTGGGCGCTGACACTTTTAGTATAATCTGCGTGTCGTACTAACCAATAAAGGTTACTTTTTCTAACAAAACCGTTAAATAGTTTTGTGCCTTGATCTTGCTATTCGGTACATACTGTTTCTTAGTTGAAGGCGTATTTCGCAGCATTTAGTAAAACATTCAGTTTTATAAGTATGTACCTGCTTCTGTTTGAAATATCAGTTCTTTACTGGTTTTTGATTTACTTAATATATACTTGTAAGTGTGATTTTCAATTCCTTTATTTATTTATTTATTATGTATTTACTTATTTTTGCATGACAGATTTTAAAAAATAGAAATGTTTTAATCAAATATCCATTATTAATAAAATCATATGATTGTGAATTTACTAGTACTTAATTATTAATTACAATAACTGAAATAAATCGGATGCAGCATTGTTAAGTATAGAAAAGTAATGAATAATATTAAAAATTTCGAAGTTTCAGGTAAAAAGATAATATTTTGTAAAATAAATATTACATTTTACACTCAATAAAAGTGATTAATGTATTCGTATATATTCTTATTATATAACTTATAAAAACATTATTTTGTATAAGACTTTTTCAAAATTTTTAAATAAATTGTTCAAACAACTTTCACATAAATATAAATTGACCATAAATCATTTTTATAAAGATTAATGCATTTAAAATGAAGTTATATATTAAAAGAAAAAATAATTATTAGTGGCTTGTATTTCGAATTTATGTCTGAGAAAATATTATTGCTTTTTTTACATTCCATATGTGTTTTATTGCGTTTAAATATATTTAAGTATCATCCATATAGTTTCAGATTTTCTATAAAATACTTCTGCTGAATTTAATTGTACAACGATAAAGTATGGAAAACCTTTTATTTTTCATCTAAGGAATTATAATACATGAAGTACAAAAAAATTTTGTACAGTAAGGATTACAATGTAATTTTTTTTGGCTTTATTTGTTGATTGAAATGAAGAGTTTTAGTATAAAATACAGCTTTAGACTTTTTTCTCTTTTTGAGAATTCTAACGAAACAAAACATCCTTATGGAAACAATTAATGTACCAAATAAAAAAAAATGGAAATTTTTCAGGTTTTCTTTTAATGTTTAGCTGGAGATGATATAAAAGATATTTTTCAGGTGTTATTATAACTTGTGAATGTTCCATAAACTGTTCTACAAACAGATTATAATGCTCAAAATAAAAATTAGTGCAAATTGTTTTTTATTTAAAAACGTTTGCAGAAAAATGTATATATATGTACCATGAATACAAAATACTCACAATTGAACATTTTCGTGCTATACAAATACGTTTGATTTATTCAAAAAATATTTTTTTAAAAATAGTTATAAAAAAGGGAATTTTTAAGTAGAAACTGAATGGAAATCCCTAGGAGAGCATTTTCATCTTTATTAAGTAATAAATGTTAATTAAACTACAAGGTTTACGAACCTGATAAAATAACAAAATTTTTGAGCTTGGGATAGTTAAAATCAAATATATTTTGAGGCATACAAAATGATCAATTCTATTTAACTTCATTGTAATCTGACAATTTACGCTTTCCAGTTAATTATGAAAAATTATAAGGAAATTTAAGCAGTTTAATGCAAATGATAATTATGGGAAATTTCGCTAAATTTTAGTAATAAACCTTTAACAAGCACTTACTTCTTATAGTTATCTTAGCCTTTTGTAGAATTAATTTTAATAGAATGTAAAAAAGTTTTTTCCAAACTATATTATTTGGAACATAACATATATTTTTTTATTGTCTTATTTTGTGCACTACGAGAGAGGTAGGTACATTTTTAATAATTGTAAACAGTTAATACGGTGCGTTAAATGGAATCAGTACCTACATGTTTTTTTCAAATTCGAACATTTTCTGTTGATGATAATTGTTTGCAAGATCTGGATTTAAGTGTTACAGGACACACGAAACTGAAAGTTCCACAAAAATAATACTTTAATTGTTTTTGCTATTGTTCAAAGTTCTTCAAACATTAATTGTGTTTTATTTGTAATTTGAATATTTAATTTATTTTTTTTAAAAATATTTGTGCATTATTAGGATTATTTTTAATGCAATAAAAAAAGGTTTATAGAAAATAAAATATCTCCACAACATTTGGAAAAATCATTTTCCATTTCCGGAATAATTTTTGTCGGAATTGGACACACACAAACCTCATGAAATATTAATAATATTTTGAAATAAGGCAAAGTTACTGACGATATATGTATTCAAAAACTTGCAAAAATACGCTGAAAGTTATAGAGATTTTCCAGAATTACTTAACTATGTAAATAAAACATTTTTGCTAGTTTGTAGACTTCTTAATTTCCCCTCTTACTGATATAACTTATACATATATTTCCCTATACCCATTTAGACTTATAAAAGCAATTAAAAAGATAAGTGACTTAGAGAAATTTTCTAAAATGATGCAATGCTTTGGAACAATTTTTAAAATTCTAGTATCCGTGGTAGCCGATGTTCAAAGTCACGAAATCCTAGACAACGTTATTGAATCACATTTTCGAACCCTGTTGTCGTTAAAATCACGCTACGTACAAAAGGTAATACACGATAAATTTGTCGAGTCTCAAAGTACTCATGGTGGTGTGAGGGGGATTTTTGGTGAGACATAGTATCATTCTTGTCCCTTGAAAGAAGTTTAAACTAACGAGGTTCATTACCAGTAAAAATTGCTTTGTTAAAAAAACAATCCCTTAATCTAAATCATAGTAATAATTGTCATATTAGTTATAACTCGTTTGACGACAGTTTTTCATATTCTTTATCCAGATGTATTAGCTCAAGACTAATCTTATTCTTTTAACTATTTGTAATTATTGTCATAACACTCTGATAAAAAATTTTAATATAACTCAAATCCTCGATGTTTATTTGTTAAGTAATAAAAAACAAAAGCATTAGTCATGTATTGATGTATTCAGATATTTTAATTGCACTTTTAGGTAATGGGCGTTCTGTCACGTTCGTCGGGGTTGGGGGTTAGAATAAAGATCAGCCATAATCAGAACAAACCTATTTTATTATTCTATCAATTAATTTTAACAACGCATGGTAAGAAATGCACCTTTTATTAAGTATAGGGCAAAACCACGGCAGAAGAGGACTTTAACATTCGATTAAATTCAAATAATTCAAATGGTACCTGGGCAACTTGATAGCACCCTAAAACGTCAGGGATTTCGATTACCTTTAAATGTCAGCCATTGTCGTTTTGATACTGTGATACAAAATGTTATAAAATGATTGTAATAATTAAATAGTTGCTGGACTATTGTTCAAAAGGGTTTAACTTTAAGAATGCTCAATATTATTTTCAGCTATTACCATAAGTTATGATCCTTTATACCATAAAAACTTTAACAAAACAAATAAATTAATATTGTAAAATGGAAAAAAACAATAGCATTCAGAAAACTTAGTATAAAAAGTAAAATCGTAGTTTTTGGGAGAATGCTAGTATTTTCAACAGTATTTATAATTTCGAAGCATAATGTTTTGCACGTACCTCATTTGCAATGCATATAGTGATATTCAATTTTACTGTACATTTCCGCAGCCTTTTTCATGCAAGAAACACTTATTTTTTAGTTGCATTTTCATTACACTCTTTAGTTCCATACTTTTTGTGCTTTAGTGAATTTGTAATTTCTTTAAATTGGTATTTATCTGATTTTCCAAATTTCTTGCTCTTACGTAATTTGAACAAAATAGTAGATAAGTAAATGGTATTTAAAGATAAAAATTAGAAGCAACGATTTTAGTACAACTGACTCATTTCCGCTTTGAACCCAATTACATTGCATTCATGGTCAAATAAAAGTGTGATATTACTTCTGAAAGTATATTTTACTAATGGTATCTACTCTTGGTGAGCATTTTGTTCCGAACAACAACTATTTATAATGATGAATCACATTGATGTCGAATCGACACCAGCGAACGTTCTAGGTATATTTAGTTGTAAAATATTTCCTATTAACCTTTTACCACAAAATATTTTCTGTGTAACCACCGGGGAAAATGATTGAAAGTGGCGAAAAAGTTTTAAAATCCCGGCAAAAATGCGAAAAGGGGAACAAACTAAACAGTCTCTGGTGTCCAATTGACACCGAAGGACGTTCTATTGTTAAAGGATGCCTAGAGGTGATCTGATAATTTTACAATTTGCTCCCTACGGTCTTACATCTTGTGTAATCACTGAATGATTTTAAGCAACAAATGCCCGATCAGACCGGTGGCCTGACCACTTCTACCCTCGCATGAACTGGCAATTAGCATTAAGATTGAATCGGGATTCATCATTGAAGATCACACGCTTCCAATCAGTTACACTCTAGTTTGCCACAGATTGGAGCAAATCCTGTCGACGCTGCTTTAGATGTGGGGTCAGTAGTTGGCATCTTAATGGCGGTCGACAATTTATCTTCAAATGGTTTTCCTTGATACCATCGGATGTCTGAAAGGTACTATAAGGAACTGAGTTCATTCTACCGACGTTGTTGGAGAGGTTGTGGCCACTCTTATCATTGCGTGATCCCCACTCGCGTTTGTGATCCTGGAATGACTCTTCCCTCCACTGCAGTAAATTACCTCTTCCGCGTGTGATCTAGTGTTAGCAACAACCATATCTCTCCGACGAAGTGGGGGGGCTGATACACCTGTTTGTCCAACCTGCTTCTCTAAGGTCTACTATACGCCCCCTCTCGAAGTCCAACAATTGTTCGTACTGTCGACGATTACGTTTTCAAGGCATCACTAGTCACAATATCGTCCCTCCAAGTCGAATTGAACCAATTCTAACGACATGATATGAGATATGGTCGCTCTTATGATTGCGCAAACGCCGCATCCCTTTCTGATCCTCGTACGCCCTTTCCCTCCGCCACGGTACATTGTTACCAACACAAAGGAACTACCATATCACTCCGACCAAGTTGGTGGCCAATACGCCTGTTCGACCAACTTGCTTCTCTGAGGTCTACTATACGCCCTTTCTAGAAGTACGACCAATGTTTGTACTGTCGAAGGTGACTTCTCCAGGGCATATCTAGTTACAATAAAGTCCATCTAAGTCAACAGATTTGTTTAAATAACCCTATGTCACAAGAAATCAAGATTTTAAACTCTCTCTGCAGCACATCGCATATGCGCATAACGCCCTTACTCTTATTTCATCGGCATCGAAAAATTTTATTAATTTTACATATATTTCATCAGACAACACTGCAAAAATTCTTAACATTAGCTTCATTTTTTCTGGGGGAACGTATTTTTTTTGTCAAATTGTATACATTGATTTGTTTTAATATAAAAAACTAGCTTGTACTTTACTGAAATAAAAAAGACGTTTTATATTTACTGCTACTTATTTAATTAACTTAATAGTTGTTTCTAATAATTTACTGCAGTTATGACTAATTTATTTGTAAAAATTTGTATTAAAAATAAATTAAATTTGACTATGTTGCAAGTATGCATTTGTAAATTAAGTGATTACTAATTGAATAAATATAAAAAGTACTATAAAATATATTATACGTTTAATCTTGTTCTAGTTTTGGACTTTATTAGCTATACACTCACTTCCAAAAGTTAAGCACGGAGAGGAAAATGCTAAATTCCGGAAACCAATCAGAATTGAAGAGGATGCAATTCACTGCAGAGGTAGATGGAAGTATGCAAATATGTTAAGTAACAAACAATCGTGCATTCATGTCAAGAAATATGCAAAAAGGTCAGTTTTATACGAAGCCAGCTTTATAAAGGGTTACAGAAGTTGATTGTAAGTGCTGATAGAAGGTGTTTAAAACTTTCATACAAATTGTTTTCAAGACATACGTGTTTCTATGACTTCCAGAAAACGAATGGAAGATTTTGAGTGCTAAGGTGCTGAGGGGCGCATTGAAGCAGGACAGTTGATCATAGATGTTGCTCTTTACTTCGGCGTTCATCATTCTGTAGTTTCACGTTTATGGAAACAATTCCAAACCACACAGAGAGCTGTCCGAAGGCCAGTAGGTGGTCGCCCAAGGGTTACAACCCCCGCGGAAGATCGATATATTGCTATTGTAGCCAAGCGGAATCGCAGAGCGACCTCCACACGCGTGCCATGTATGGTTACAGCGTCCATTGGTAAGGCTATATCTTCAGCTATTATACTCAGAAGATTACATATGAATGGACTGTATACCCGGGTACCTCGAGTTTGTGTTCTTCTATCAGTCCAATGAAGAGGGGCACGATTAAAGTGGTGCCGGGAATAGGACAATTGGAATGTGTCTGACTGGGCCAATGTCATGTTTACTGATGAATCAAGATTTTCTCTGGAGGCAGATGACAAGCATATAAGGATATGGTGTAAACAAGGAATACGCAATCAGCCCCAAAACATCACCGAACATCACGCATTCTGAGGCGGAAGCATTATGGTGTGGGAAAATATTTCATTAGGATACCGCAACGACATACACATCTTTAAATGGGATTCTGTGATGTCTGTCCGGTATCGAGATGAAGTCCTAGAACCCATTGTGAGATTGTAAGCTGCAGCAGTTGGCCCTACTTTTGTTTTAATGGACAATAACGCACGTCCACATAGAGCTGACATCGTCGAGACGACTACCTGGAGAATGAAGGGATTGCGCGTATGGAGTGGTCAGCATATTCCCCCGAACTTATTCCGATTGAAAAATTTTGGGATGCTCTCGGCCGTACAGTATCTTCACGTTTTCCACCTCCAGCCACTCTTATTGAGCTGGAAACTGCTTTACAATAAGAATGGAGATTGCTTAATTCTGCGGTGGTTGACCATCTAATTGAAAGCATGGTCAGAAGGTGTAAATTTTGCATACATATGGGGGGGGGGAATCACATACCCTATTAATGTCTTTTTTTCATTTTACGCAGTTTATTTTTACTTTAAAAATAATTCTGTTCTCCAGTATGACATTATCAGATAACTTACAAAAATTTAATATTGTTTTCATTTCTGTATATAATTATTGATTTTGTTTTATGTATAAATATATATGCTACTTTACTGCCAAATTTTGTGTCAATCAAAGCAGTATTTGTTGATTTTTTTGCATTTTAAATCTTCGTGCTTAACTTTTGGAAGCGAGTGTGTACTGGTGTCCAAAAATTAAGCATAAATCGTAAAATGCGAAAAACATGGAGCAAATATTCGTAAAATTATTCCAAATTTCTTGCGGATATTAATTGGGTGAAGAAGAAACATTGGGTTTATGCAACACTTTTCAGTCGACTACGTCCTACGCGAAACACCGGCACATTTCGGAACGTGGAGAAACCGATTCACGCAGCATAGGCAGTTCAGACAAGTTTCGTTCAACTGCTGTGCGAAAAACGTTGTTAACCATTAAACAAGGTAACTGATGGCACAAAGACGCCAATTGGACATGTTTATGAAAGGAAGAATCGTTGGAATGCTGAAATCCTCACGATCACAAACTGAAGTGCCTCGAATTCTGAATGTGGACCAGTCTGTGATCTCAAGACTGTGGTAGAGGTTTCAAAGAACGGGAGATGTTAACCGAGAACGAGTATCAGGTCGACCAAGAGTCACAACCCCTCGCCAAGACCGATATCTGGTAATAAGTATGTGACGTCAGAGGGGCATTGCTGCCACAGCACTGTGTTTGGCGCTCACAGTCACCACAGGAATACGGATTTCGAGACAAACTGTGTACATGAGACTTAATCATGCTGGCCTGAATGCCAGAAGACCAGCAGTTTGCATTCCCCTCACGTCTGTGCATAAATGCGCTCGTTTGAACTGGAGTTTGAAACATCAACATTAGAGTGTGGGAGGGTGGGCCAATGTTATGTTCAGTGACGAGTCCCGGTTTAGTCTGAGTAGTGATTATCGGCAAGTAGCGATATGGAGAGAATGTAAAACACGTTTTGGACATACATAGAACAAACATAACGGAAAGACATGATTTTCCATCAATAGGAGTAATGGTATGGTTAGGCATCATGATGGACCGGCCACACAAACCTCCATTTCTTTGACACGGGGTCTGTGACTGCTCAAAGATACAGATACGAAGTTCTTGAACCTTATGTTCGCTTGTTTCGAGGTGATGTAGGTCTTGACTTCATATTCATGGATGATAATGCGCCATGATACCGAGCGGTGCTGATTGATGACTTCCTTGAAACGGAAAACATCCACCGCATGTCGTGGCCTGCGAACTCCCCTGATTTATATCCCATCGAGCATGTATGGGATATGCTCGGGAGACAAATTGGAGCCCTTTCGCACCCACCAAGCTCCGTTACAGAACTGAAGGGAGCTCTCCAAGTAGTTTGGAACCGTTTGAGCCCACAACTCATTCATCATCTCATAGCAAGTATGGTAAATTGCCGTGCAGCGTGACTGGCTTTCAGAGGTGACCACACGCCTTATTAAACTGCAGCATTAGTATTTTATCTAATGTTTTCTTTCATTTTCTATTTAAAATGTGAATCCGTGCTATGCTCAGTTTTCTTTCAAACTGCTACTTCGGATAATAAAATTAATTATTATCATTCTTTTCATTTGCTTCCTTATTTTATAACCATTTTACACTCGCATATCACGCTTCCCGTCATTCTGATTTACAGTTCCTTCTTTATTCACATAATTATCAATTATGCTTAACTTTTGAACACCATTGTATCTAAGTCAAATTGTTGTAGCTTTTTCTCAGCATTGAAATTACAGTACTATATTTTTTTCAGATAAATTCGTAATATCCAGAATTCCTGTGGTTCCTGCTGAAGTTATATTTGAGTTTACGATTTCTGTGGTTTTCTTCAGTTCTAGGGTTCTGCTTATTTTATTTCGAAACAATTTAGTAACTATGCAGCCTGAAAATGTTGAGAAAGAATGTGTAGAATTGAATTTTGAGAAGGTACAAGTGCTGCGTAACGACCAATTTCTATATAATATGCATGATTGACCTATTATGTGTACATATAAGTCAACATTACTCTTTTCGGGAACATTTGTTAAATTCATTTTTAATTTGCCCACACTCATTTGTAAACAGTTTTTGGATTTTTTTTAATTGTTACGTAGGATGAAAACTTCATTGTTATTCTTTCTGTGCATATGTAGTATACGAATGAAAGAAAAAATTATTCCTTTGTAAAACTGCAAAAATAAAGAGATTTGTTTTTATTTTAAAACTGACTGAGTTATTTTATTTATTCATGTAGTTTATTCAATGACAACTATTTAAAATTTTATTGTTTTTTTATTTAATAACTTTTTAAACATTAATGAAAAAAATTCAAAAATCCACCCGATTCTACGGAAATTTGTGAAAATAAATGTTGAGCATAGTAAAAAAAAAAAAGCTTTAGTCGTAGATATTTAGTTTACATCTACAATGCTTTATTTATAGGGAATTTTCTTTTTATTAAAGTTAAACAAATATTCCCGTCTACCCTGTGAACTGTCTAAATTTGTAGGATGAAGTGAAGGCGATTCGAGATGATAATTCCTAATTATTTTTATTCCGCACTTTAAATTAATCAAAAACAATTGAATGAATTAGACCAAACAAAATGTTTCCGATTAACAAGCAGAGATGAGACGAGAGTCGCGTTTTTGGTGAATACTTCTAATAATTGATTCACTTGTATTAATCAATCTTCTACCTTAATATTTAATTTAAACGGTAGATTTGTGACTAATCGCCACTTATAAATCTCTTTAATAATTTAAATATCAGAACGCATTATAAATATGACTAATACCTGTTCTGCAGATAGCTTTCTTATCTTCTAATGCGTAATCCTTCAATCCCCTATTAGATAGTAATTCCAGCCCCCCCCCCAATATGTAACTATATATCTATATCTTAATAATTCTAACTTTCTATCTATTTTCTTTCACACTGACTTATTTGCGCTCCCTTATATATCTCTTAAACCAGCGTGTCTCGAAATGTGGGGCTGTGGGGCGTGCCCCCCTAAGGGGGCTTGACAACTATACGAGGGGGTTGCGAACATTTAAAAGTCAAGAACAAAAGATAATTAAAAATTTATTAATTTACTGAAAGTAATAAATAGATTCGGACATAATAAAAAATGAAATACACATTTACACTGGCATAATGCATTTATAAATGTGTCAGTACTGTACAATGTTTTTTTTTAATAATTAATATAACAATTCTAAGTTAAGAAGTAGGTTAAAAATTACTAGTGACTCCATGACATTGTTATACATAAAATTATATACAAAATTAAAACTTATCTTGATAATTAGTATAGTTTGTGATTAATCCTTTAATTGCGGACTAGAAGATAAGCGATTTGCTCTCCTACGCCAACTGTTTTCCACGTAGGCAAGTGTATGTGATGTACTCTAGGTTGAGGGGGGGGGGAGAAAAGAAAGGAATAAATAAGCAGATAATCTGAAATAAGTAATTCCTTCTCAAGCATATTGTCAAGGTCCTTTTATTGCATTCCAAAGCCTTCGGAATAATTTTTTGGGTACCAGAGCACAGAAAAGATCGTAAATTAAAAAGACGTATACATACGCCCGGGAAAATTAACAGTCTGGGGGCGAGAGACGTTTATATACGCCAATGGCACTTAAGAGGTTAAAGTCGTATTGTAGCCTTAGCGCGTCAATGTATAGTGTTATTGTATAGGAGGGGGGGCAATGAAAATGATGACTAATTATAGGGTCGCAAATATAGTAACTTTGAGAAGCACTGTCTTAAACTTATATCACACTTTATCTAGCTTTAACTAACTTTTCCATCAAGCGAACTTGAACTATATGTAATAAACTTAATCTGCATATCACGGTTTCTTCTTCAGAAAAGAGTTGTTGATTTTAATAGCCCAAAGATTTCTCCACAGGTTAAGTGAAGGACGCGTATAGATCCGTCACAAAATTATTTATATTTTAAGGTATACATATATTTAGTGATTTTAGAATTAATAGCTTTCTTTATGATTTGTATAAATGATAATTAACCTAATTTTTGAAATATGCAACACAATTTTGTTGATTTCTAGTTAGGGAAGAATATTAATTTCTTAGAAATATTTATGTAAATTGTCAACTGGAAGACATTTTAAGTTTGGTCCATATTCCAATATTTTACAATCGGTGTATTTTTGTTTATAAAGTTAAATGGTGGAATTTTAATATTACTACTTATATTTCCTTTATTTTATATAATAGTATTTCTAAAACTGGCCAACTCCCTACTTTTGCTGTTTAACCCCTATGCAGCCCTCTGATCGGATGAAGTTGCCTTCAGTGAGCAGTTAAAATGCATTGTCTTTTTAAAGGTTGATGGCTGTCCAATGCTAGAAGGGGTCAGGGTCTACCCTCTTATTCAGACACAGTTGGAACCTGCAGAAAGGAATTTATTAATATGATGAAGGTATTTGACGTGGTTGTCGGTGTTCACCTTTATTTAAATGACTGCGACGTCTATGACACACAGAAAGATGCGGCTGAATGGTCTTTGACTCTTATTAAACTCTGTCTGAATATGTATTTTTTCCAATCGGTTTTTGAGTTTGGAGAAGTTTACTAATTCAATGTCCAGTTTTAAGTATCTAGCAAATGTAGAGTTAAAGTCAATTTACCTTCACTATTCTATGCAATGTTCTAATCAGTTGCGTGATTTATAAACTTTTCAACTCTACTTTCAAATTGCATGGTAATAACGAAATATTAACATTTATATTTTTAATTTCAAGGAAAGGTGGAAGAATCTATTTTCTAAATATTTACTTTAATATCCTTTGATTTAATATAGTATACTGAGACCTTTACTAATGTTTTATATGGATTCTTCTGGATACATTTCAAAACATATTCCTTTAAAAATATATTATCGATAATAAATTATCTGAAATTTGTGTTACAAAGGTGATGATAAAGTCCTAATTGAAATATTAGGTATTTGAAATGGGGAGCATGGACTTATGCAGAGATGCAGGAGGAAAACTCTTTTAATTTTTGAAAATTCTGGATATTATATATTAAGTAGAAATATATATATATATATATTCATTCTACCAATGTATTATTACTCTTAATTTTTCTTAGGACGAAATTATTTTCTAAGGAAACTCTAAAATGTAGCTTTTTATTCATACACACCCATATATAGGCACACAGGCAGGCACGCACGCACGCACACTCACATATATATATATATATATATATATATACAGTTTAATATTTTAATCCTATTATTTGTGAAATATGGAGGTTTGATGAAATCACTAATTATATCCTTTTTTAAATATCATTCCATTCCATTGTTGTTCTATCTCAGATTCTATCTGAGTTATTTAAATCCTCATTGATTTTGGCCGTTTTTCTTGTGTAAAATATTTGATACTCATACATTTAATATAGTAAGTATCTCGAAACACACATGCACACACACACATATCAGTAGCTTTTATACGTGAATTTCAACTTAAGTACAACGATACTTATCTTACAGTAAATTCTGGTTTAATCAACCTTTTTAAGAAGACTCGGTACCCTTTGAAAATTTTTTTTATTTATGCATTTAAAAATTATATTTTAGCATTTCATATAATGTTTATATTCAATAAAACAATATGAGGTGTAATTTTGCATATATTATTTACACAATTTTAAAAATTTAAATTTTTAAAAAAAAATTAAAAAAATTAAAATCCTACTCCTTCTGTATTTATTAATATTTTGACATTAAATTTTTTGTAACATTCTTAAGGATGTTTTAAACAAATTTAGGGATCGATTTTACAATAACTTAATTGGTCGTGGAGAAAAAAAATAAAATCTTAATACATATGCTAAAATTTAACGAAAAACCCAATATCTCCTACATTTTAATTTTTTTAAAAAAAGTATTAAGTTTATAGCAAAACGGATCCCTAATTTTGTTACATGCATGATTTATAACACACAGAGAAAAAATGAAAGTGATGGGATAATAATTGTGAAAGGAGTAGCATTTTGAATGAACTAATGTATTGAAAAAATACAAGCTGAGAAAAACAATTTGAAAGTTTATACTTCTGAAAAAATTATTATTATAATCTTAAATAAATTTAAAATACCATTTTAAAATATTAGCTATACATTTTTCTTCCAAATAATTATTTTTTCATATTAATTGAACCCATATTTTCTGTAAATGATACATTTTTACACAGTAATAATGGCACATAAATAACAATTAAACTCGAAGAAAACGTTAAAAAAATTGTTTTTCTGTTGTAACACAAGTTTTAAAATCTTTTGCTTCACATAATATTTAAATATGATGAAAAGAACTGAAATTATAAAATTTTTAATATAAAATGCCTAAATTAAAAATATTTACATGCACACATTTAAAAAAAAAAATACATTATTAAACTACCTCAGAAATATCCTGCTTTATAAGAAACACCTTCCTTTTTTTTAATTAATATTTCTCTTTTTAAAATAGCTTTTTTTATCACTTTGCGTGCATGCTGGTATTTGGGGTTTTTCCTTCTGATTCTGAACAATCTTTTACGGGACTCGAGGATCACACCAAGATCATGCGAACATTTCCCCAAAGGTATATGTAATGCTTTTTGGGTCTCTCTCACAGTGCGTAGAGTCCCTTTGTTAAGTTCACAAATTGCTTCCATTACGGCATGTGTAACTCTGTCTTTGGACACAAATATCTATTTTGGACCCTTTGAACAAATCATGTTGTGCAAGCTTTCATTAGCGTTTTGGGTTCCGCAATTAATGCACCTTTCCAAAAGTTCATTTGAAGCAAGCCGTTGATAAATAGAAAGCATATGTGGCACAAAACTTTCATTAATTGGAGTCCCAACTTGTTGTTTATGCAGACCTGGTTTTTGTCCTTTTGCCTTTGCGGACTGGTAAAAACACCACGAGTCTGCACCGATTGGACATTTCGAATACTGAGGCTTTTGGTCTGTCGAAATGCTGTGATATAAAGTAGCATATATTGCTTTTTTCATGGCGGGAACATTACCTTTGTTTTTTAGTATAGCTTTTTGGTAGTACAAAGTTAATTTTTTAATTGTTGACTCTTTTAATGTACCGTGGCCTTTTCCTCCTAATGAAATTCCACGGGCCCTCGATTCCTTAACAGCATTTCGTAGACCAGTGCCCAACCTTTTGCTGACATTTTTTTATCTCTGTATTATCCCCATATACAATTTTTCTGTTAAATAGTTGAATGTTTTACAATCCCCATCAGACAATAAGGTGCAATAACGAAATCCGAACGCTTGTGATCTTTCCCAGAGGATCAATGCAGCCTCCATTTCCATCGAAGTTGATGAGCCGGAATGATTAACATCACAATCCTTCCTGTGTCCTTCAAACCAAATGTTATATTCTGCACTTGACTCTCCAAGTTCTCGTTTTGCTACAGAACAATTGCGACATACCTTGCACATGACTTCAAAATCAATTACGTAGCCTGTAAGTATATCAATAACACAAGCTATGTCAATCAAAGATGTATGTCCACGCGTCAACCAGCTATCATCAAATGAAACACTTATATCCACAACGGGAACATCAGTTGGTGCTTCGTAAGCATTTCTCACTTCACTGTGTACTTCTTTCAGCAAATTCTCTGCAGCAATACCGCAGGCTTTGTGAAGACGTTTAGTACATTTGCTATAAGTTCTCGAGGAAAAAGGAGATATATTTACTGCCATGCAAAATTTTTCAATTGCAGAGTAACCTTTTCCAATATTAGAGAATGCTTGTGTGACACGTAAATTAATATCAGGAACGGTATTACCCTGCCTTTCATTAGACGCTTCTACAACACAAACTTTTTCAGCACAAGAATGGCAAGTTAAATTTATCACATAGGAAAATCCAACCTTTTTTCCAAGAGCAAGCTTTAGAGTTTGCTTGTCACAGTCAGGACATTTTAGTTTCATAAACATTTTGCTGATTTGCTCAAAATTCACAATAATGAAATTTCCAATTTCAGAATGTTCAGTTTTTTCAGGATAAGATAACTGCTCAATTCAGATGTTAGGAACTAATTTGTTTTCTTCTGTGACACATGTATTCACAGCATCACTACTCCAACGTTTGCTGTTCATTTGAGTAGAATGATTTATTCGTTTAACTTGTGGCATTTTTAAGAGAAATCTTCAATAGATAAAAATAGGAAAGATAATATTGAAATCTCAGCAGTTTCAGCAACAGTCTTTAAAAGACAGCAATCAGTAAAAGTCTTAAAAAAGACTGTTTTTTTCAATGTAAAACGTAAATAAAATTAGCACGATAACAGCAAAACAAACGAAAGAAGCGCCAAAACAACAACAAATAGCTTGTAATCAAAGTTGTAGTCACTAAAAAGTACGATAAAGCGTTGCTGTTATGGTTAAAACAAAGTAAAATTTATTTTTGAAAAGTAGTTGATAAAAATTAGTTTAAAATCACTGACACCTCTAAAAAGGGGGCGTGGTCGAATTTTTAAATTTGTTTGTTTACATTTCTCAAATGAAATTTTTTCAACTTCTAATTTTCAGGCATACAAAAGTGATATATCAATCGAAAGGTAATCGTTCAAAGAATATAACTAAATAAAAATAAAAAAAAACAATAAATAAGTCATTTTTGCGGTACCAAGTCCCCTTAATTGTTGTCAACATTATGTTATATATATAATACCTATTTATATAATTTTCATCATTCTGTAAATGTAATCTGAGATACTACTTAAAGTGAAAGGATTCTGAAATTTTTTGGCTGGTAAAATAGTTCTGTTAATGAAACCTAAGCAAAAATGTTTCTAATTTTTAGTTTATGGCTGTTTGAAAATGATATTTAAAGTCTTTAAAGGTGTTTGATTTTTACTAATTTTTTCAATTGTATTAATTATTTATTCTTCTTTTATGAATAAATCTATTGCTAAAAGGAAAAAAATTTAATCATTGAATGCATAGTTAAGTGAAACGTATTTTATTTGTAGCATCGTCTGGATGATTAAAGAGTTTTCATCGTTGCTCTTTTTTTCTTTTTGAATGAAAGCATCATTTTTGTTTCTGTATATTTACAAGGGGTGATCAAATGAAAAGGTACGAAACGACATAAAAATGAAACAGTTAAATATTTACATATTCCGCCAAGGGAGAATGTAGCGAGACATCTCGGGATGCCATTGGAGACTCTGACTGGGATCGGATCATGCGCGGGTGCCCGCATGCGCAGGAGAGAGCAAAGGCTCTTATAAAAAGCGGCGTCCAAATGATGCGAGCACAGAATTACTCGAGCACAGAAAAAGCATTAACTCCGATGTGTACTGTGAGACACTCCGACGCCTACGCAGGTCCATCAAGAACAAAAGACCGGGGCTGCTCACGGAGGGTGTGGTTCTGCTCCATGATAACGCGCGTCCACACGTCTCCAGAGTCACACAAATGGAACTGGACAAGTTCCAATGGGAGACGTTGGACCATCCGTCCTACAGTCAGGACATGTCACCCTGCGATTTCCATGTGTTTGGTCCACTGAAGAAACACCTGAAAGGAAAGCGCTTCAACTCGGACGACGTACTCAAGGACACTGTGAAGGACTGGGTCTCGTCACAGCCACAGGAATTCTGGGAACAAGGAATCCTGCGGCTTGTTCATCAGTGGGATCGTTGTGTTCAGGCCTATGGTGTATATTTTGAATAAAGTCTATATTTGTACCCACCGTGTCGTTTCGTACCTTTTCATTTGATCACCCCTTGTATAAACCAATGTGTAGTCATCCTTTAACTACCAAGATCAAGATATTTATTTTATTAAAAAAGTTAATTTCAAGAGAGGGTTATATCAAACGTAGATAGTATGAATAAAGTGCTTTACTTATTGTTCAGATAAGTTAGCTTTCTAAACAAAGAATAATTCAAAAAGTAAAAAATAACATGGGGTTTCGTCGGATTAATATAAAGATATAAATATACATGACTTTCATTTACGCTGTCTGTATACCTTCAAAGAATGAAATAAAATAAATGAAGTGTTACAAGCATCAGAATAATATTGATGAGCAAACATATTACTAAATTATAAGCTATTATTCATTGCTTTTTTATTGTTACTTAAAGTTTTGATTTTTAAATTCTTTTAAGTGATTAGTTTTAAGTCCGAATCTTATCGTCGCTTCACCACTTAATGCTTTGAAACATTTGATACTTTAATAAATGAAAAATATTCTTGAAGAAAATATATAAACATAAAAAGCAGCTAAATTGAAATATTCAAGTATAACATTGCTAGTACACTTCCCTGTTTCGTGTAGTCTAATAAATATTAAACTAAAAACTGTATAGTAAAACGTAAAGTTAATTTCATATTTCATTTCAAATAACAACATTTTCTTTAAAGTTGTAAATAATTTTAAATACAAAAAATTAACATAATCATTTTATTGTAAAATATAATTGCATAGAATTGAAAACTGATAATTACTTACTCTTTACTTTTTAAAGCAGTACGTCATAAGTAAATAATATCATTAAACAGTTTACTAATTTATTAAACCATATGTTGAGCGGTATTATGAAGAGTATTCAATGAAATGGCATAACAAGTTAAGAAACTCTTTAAAAAAGGCATATAATAAGGCTTACAAAATAATATGGTGCAGAATATTTTTTCTCTGAGAAATAATTGTTTACGAATATTTATCTAACTCACTAGCGCTGTATTACTACAACCAACATTAAAGAACACATTCAGAGATACATTTATGCTGAATGTTTGAAAGTGAATTCAGGAATTCCACAAATTATCTTTTGTAAAAGAAAAAAAAACAGGAATTTAAATTTAATAGTAATAATTATAATTATATTTTATGTATATGAATTCTCTATTAGAGTGCCAATAATTTGTAATGATATGGTAAGACAGTTAAGTTTCATCACTTTTTACAAGGTAAACAAAAAAGTGCTTACCGTTTTTAATGATCCAAAAGAACATGACATACAAACAACGAAGCCTATTGTTAGTCTTCAAAGTAACCACTATCGAATCCAGCATTTTCTGCCAACGTGTCTCCAGCTGTTCAATTCCCTTGCGGAAAAACTCGGGGGTGTGGGATGCAAATAAATCCGTGAGAGCTTGGCGCACGTCTGCTTCATTGGTGAATGATTGACCACGAAGACGATTGTCCAGGGATTGGAAGAGGTAGTAATCTGATGGTGCAAGGTCAGGTGAGTAAGGAGGAAGGCACAAAGTCTCCCAACCAAGTCTCTGTATTGTATTCCTGGCCACCCGCGTGACATGTGTCCTTGCGTTATCATGCAATAACAGTACACCCTTTCGATTACCCACAATACCCACCCTGGCTCCTTCTGATACAATGAATGTTGTACACGTTTCAATTGCTACGAAAATAGGTCCGCAGTGACCGTTTAGCCTGTTGGTAGCAATTCATAGTGAACCACTTGACGACAAGTTCACCAGACACATCCTGCGTAGATGCACAGGTTGTCTTGCGTTGTGCAGGACAGTATCCTGGGGTGACAAGCAATGTCTGGAACGCTTGGGTGTGTCATACAGGACCCACTTCTCGTCACTGGTCAGCACCCGATTGAATATGGATGCACTATGGTGGCGAGAAAGCAACGATAAACAGGCTGCCACTCGTTGTTGCTTATGGACTTCCAACAGCGTGTGAGGAACCCACTTGCTCATGTTGTACGTCTTACCTACGCGGTGAAAATGAAATCTAACCGTTTCACTGGAAGTGTTGAATTGTCTGACAAGTTCACCGCACGTTTGACTACTGTCCGCCTCATTCGTCATCTAAGGCCTGTGGTCGTCCTGTTCTAGCTTTATCACAGAGGGACAAATCTCCCGACCTGAATTTTTGAAATCAATGCCTTGTCGTACGTTCATTGACAGCACTATCCCCAAAAGTTTAAAATATTCGGCGACTTGATGCAGCCGCTGATAAGCCCACTTTGAAGTCGCAAAGTAAACAACCCCGAACGAGCTCCTTTGGTACGTCCATTTCGCTTCGCTACTGTAAGATTTCCAATTGATGAATGTGAGCAGTGGAACTTCGTTTATAACAACTAATATTCCTACTCTCGACTGACGGTTTCTCAATCACGTCATACACGAATTTGCATACTTATTCTCACTTTCTTCAATGGAAACGCTCAAACGGCAAGAGCCTTTTTGTTCACCTTGTATTACCATAGTGAACTCTTTTGGAAAAAAACATCATGCAACACTTTTATAATGAAATTATTTTTTTCTCAAGTCCTATTTTCCGTTCTGTTTTTGGTACTTTAACCGTAGCTGACTGTGTTAATTTCAATCAAATAATTTTAATTTTAAAAGCTAAGCTACGTTTTTGTTTTAAAAGAATAAAAATTAGAACTAAATGTAAACCAGTGAATAATAAAGTATATATTTTGTGGAAACTTCTTGAACAATAATATAAATTTTATACTAAGAATTCTCATATTTTCTCATTTTCTTTAATTATTTACTCCAGCTATGAAAAAGTATTAATTTCTGTCTCTCTCTCTCTTTCTTTATACACATACACACACACACTGACAAATATTTATATATATATGACAGGCCAGAGGCTGCTGGTTAAATGAGGAGGGCATCATCTCTGAAAAATATTTCTTTATTCCGCTTCAATCATATAAAATCCAACATGGCGCCCTTTGGTGCGCAACCGAGTAGAACTATAGACAGTAATTCGACGAGAAGTCACCCCAGCTAAGCCTTTTCGAATATGTGTTCTCCTTCATCAGCGCTCGCTCCACTTACAAATAGGCTTATTAACCCACAAATCCTTATGCGATTGTAAATATTTTGCTCTATTTTTATTTATTACTCACTTAATTTTGAAGCTAATCTTTTCAAACCTGACACATATATATATATATATATATATATATATATATGTGTGTGTGAGAGAGAGAGGAGAGAGAGAGAGTTTGTGGTCACGCACGTGCACGACAGTTTTTCAATTTAAATTAATTGTTTCGAAATAAATTATTGCTGAGCATTATATCATACTAAATTCTCAATGGTAGAAAAATGTTGTCTAATTCAAATTAAATGAATACACAAATCCTTTTATTATAGATATCATTAATTCGTCTGGAGGAGTTAATCAGCAATTAAATGCATATATTTTCCAAAATCCATCATTCAATTAATTTTCCTATTAAAAGATTGTAAATTATTCCCATTTATGTAGTAAATTATTAATTAATTGGAAAAAACTATAAACGCATTACAAAAGATTTAAAGACCGAATAACATATTCAAAAATCTTATAGAATCTTTATTTGTCATGAAAACTCTATAGAATATGCTAAAATAAATTCTCGACGACAATCTATGACTGTCTTAAATTCGTATAGACAGATTTCAAAATCATAACATTTTTCTTTTGTTCTTAATATTATTTGTGTCACCTTGAACTCTGACATTCAATTTATTTTTATGAGTTAAGAATCATTCAAACAAAATAATATTTTTTTTTCTAAAAACTATTATAATAGTAAAAAAAATATAGGAAAAAGAAATTGACTCTGATAGTTCAATTTCAAATAATCGGATTATGAGAGTGAGGCAACAAACAAAAATCATGATGTCTTGAGTTTATAATGATTAGATGTTAAGCTTGGGCCTTTAATGAAGTAATTAAAAAGAGTATTCGATTCATTTCTAAGAATTTACCATTGATAATTTCTAAGAAATAAGGATTGTTTTAAATCATACTTAGTTTTAAACTTATGTTTATAATAGCTATTTATTTTTATGTTTATTGGTCCTTTAAATGAAATCCACACAATATAGGTTCTAATAGTTTATTGCATAGATATTGACAATTTTATGCACACATTAAGAAGTTGAACACCATAGTAATGTTCTACTGAGTCAGAAAA
Organism: Trichonephila clavata; assembly: GCA_019973975.1. Taxonomy (NCBI): domain Eukaryota; kingdom Metazoa; phylum Arthropoda; class Arachnida; order Araneae; family Nephilidae; genus Trichonephila; species Trichonephila clavata. Next base: position 44,947 of record BMAO01010436.1, read on the forward strand.
GAAGAAGAAGAAAAAACTGTATTTTTTTCCTGTGTCAAGATAAAGCTTATATTTTGATAACTATTTTACTTTTCTTTTATTCTTATTTTATATGCTATAGAGAAATATATAATTGATCTGTACTAAAAATTTCTATACTATATAATATGTCTAAATATTCAAACTGAACATGACTAGTAGCCCCCCCCCACACAAAAATATCCTAAAATTTTTACAATGGCTTATTTATTTGTATGTTAGAATCACGAGTTAAACTTTTAGGTAATAATCTCATTTAGGGTGAAATGGTACCCAAAAAAATCATCAAACTATGGAAATTTCTTTATTTGCTAATTTGATACTTTGAATCATTATATACAGGCTTGGAAAATTTCAAAGTTTTAAATGCATTTTCTATCAAATTATGGAGCAATATTTGATGCTGGACAGCAACTACCACGCCCACATTTCAGATCATTTTCTTGAAAAGAGCCTGATAAAAAATAAATTAACTATTTCTCTACCGCGCGTAAATGAGGCTGACATATGTAGAATTATATATGCAGTAACAAATCATTTCGAGAAAGAATTGTGCAATCCATGCAGAAATTCTAGTTTGTGTATTGTTTATTGAAGAGCAAATGGTTTTGGTCAAGATTTAAAAGTTTTCCTTGCTTTCTGTGATATTATTATGAATGAAATTGAAACTTCAAAACGGATACTCCCAAAGAAAAAATATTAAATCTCATTTTGACTACTCAGATAATTAAAAATCTAATTCGCAAAAATAGCAAAACACTCTCATTTTTATATATTTGTGTTTGGTGATATATATATAAATCCCATGTGTGTGAAGTTCAACACTATTATTATTAAAAAATATTTTTATTTAAACAAATGCACAGATGCAGTTCTTAGATTTTTATATATTTCAGCTATAAATTGTTATTTGATTTTGCTTTCATTCGTGTACAATATTTAACATGCGAAGGCTTTTAAAATCATAGAATTAAAAAAATATAGGCATAAATATCTTCTGTACAGCACTGAAGTGTGTGTATTTATTTTTTTATAATTAGTTCTGTGAAATATAGATCTTTCATTCATTTTCATCTATATATTGATTATGCCACTATACTGTTTAATTGTTCCACATTTTCCAATTTTTTATGAAAAGCAGTTTTAAAAAAGCTAATTAACATTTCATAAATGTTTCAGTCTATTCGATGAATATTATATATCATGCTATTCATGGAATATAAATTTCAAACTCATATTTATTCACCTTGAGTTTTTTTACATATACTATTATTCAAAACCCTAAGGCTTTTTTGATAGTTGAAGTATGGTTTGAAATTTTTTATACATGTTCTAAAATGTTTTTGTAAAACTTTGCATGGAATTAACTCTAACATGTTTAGTACTTTTTTAAAAAATTAGAAATTAAAATTTTTTTTTGAGATTTTTGGAAATTTAACAATAAAAAAATTAATAAAAAAACAAAGAGCATCAGTAAAAAAAAACATGCGCAAATTTATGTCGTTTAATATAATGTACTTGACAAAAATTCTGTAATAGAAGAAATATATTTAAAATAACCTTAAGATTTCAAAAATGTTAAAAATAGTTCAAAAAATTTAAGTTTTATAAATATTTTGCAACGAATCAAAAGAATGTTTTTATGGAATTATTATAAAATATTAACTTTTATAAAAAAACAATTAAAACGAAATATCAACTATTAAAAATTAAAAAAAATTGTGAAGATGGTACCGTATTGCCTTTAAAGCTTAAAAATAAAATTGCATTTATTTGTAAATCTCGAAACTCAAATTGAAAGTTAATCCAAATACAAGATTTGTTAGCAATTTTATTTTTGGATACAAATCATGAGTACGAAAAGTGATCGGATGTATTATTGAAAAAGTGAAGCAAGAAAATTGAGCATTTTAATATAATCAAACCATTTTATTTTATATAGTTTTAGTTCTTACGAAACATATAACTAAAACTCTCAAGTATATATTCAGGAAAAGGCGGAAATTCACTTTTGAAAACTATATGAAATTTCTACTGAGTTAACTTTTACCAGGCTGTGGGAAGTATATTTACAACAAGAAAACGGCTCCAAATGATGTACAGTTGACTAAATTTGTGTGGTGATTGTATGCAACCTTTTCAACATATGCAACGTTTGTTAATCTTTGATGTCATTCTGTATATTTCCTGTTTCTGAAACTTCATGGAAAATAATTTCATGAAAATCAAATGAATGGGAAGGTTAAAGATTAGTTTTAAGATAAGGAGATTTTTCCCTCCACTTTTTTTAAAAAAAAAACTCTAATTTTTGTCTTAATGACTTCAAACATACTCTATCACATTTTTTTAACACTTGAAAACTACTGATAATGCCAACTCAATTAATGGATTTACACTCAAGAGCCAAAACATTATAACCACCTGTCAATAACGAGTTGGTCCACCTTTGGCGCGCAACACAGCTTCAACCCGCCTTGGCATGGATGCCACAAGTCCTTGGTAGATGGCCGGAGACAGATTGTACCAGATGTTTAAGCAACAGTCACGCAAATCCAAGATATTGCATATTGGTGGTCTTTCAAATCTGAGCTGCCGTCCCATGACATCCCACATGTGTTCTATCGGATTCAGATCCGGTGAGTTAGGCGGCCAGGACATTAACTGGAATTCAGCATCATGTTCCTGGAACCACTCCAACACAATTTTAGCCTTGTGACACGGGACGTTGTCCTGTTGGAACATTCCATTTCCAGCTGGAAAAGCAGAGGCCATGGGCGTAAAACTGGTCACCAATGATGTTCAGATACCCTGTAGCATTCATGGTTCGTTCTAACACAACCACGGGTCCCAGAGTCGTCCAAGAGAACGTCCCCCAAAGCATAATATCGCTACCAACGGCATGTGTATGACCTACTGTAAAATTGAAGGGTTTACCGGTTCGCCTGGAAGATGGCGTATCCTGACACGGTCATTAAGATGAATGGCAAACCGTGATTCATTTTGACCGTATCAACTCTTGCCTCTGATCCATGGACCGTCGCGATGTTCCCGCCAACAGCGCAGACGCAGCTGGTTATGACGCTATTAGCAAAGGCAGACGAGGACGTTGGCTGCGTAGTCGATATCCAACAGTGTCCGCTGAACAGTGGGATCGATATCACTTGGCCCCAGACACCGGGCTGTCAGCCGAACCACTGTCTGCCTCGGGTTTTCTTCACCATGCGAGACAGTTCGATGACCTTTTCTTTGATAGCGTGGACCAACATCATGTCGCCTGGCCGCTGGTTTCACCGTCATTCATCCACTTTGCATAAGTACTAACAACTGTATCGTGAACAACCCACGAATCGACACTTTCCGAGCTCGAGCAATAACACCCACATCTATCAAAGTCTTTAGATCCGTAGCCTTTCCCATCACACACAGAAGTAAGTGAAAGAATGATTCTTAGACTCTCCAGCAGCAGTTAACACCACTTCCACCTGATCATGTGCTCACGTCATCCGTAAGAGTTCATTGCAAAATGTAGGGTAGTCATACTGTTTGCTCTTGAGTACATTGTACAACACATAGGTAGGTATACAATACATAATAAGAAATCACCAGAATATTATGGTGTTACAGAAACCAGCATATGCATTATTGAACAAATTGAGGAGTCGGTTTCAAATATTAAAATCATTTTTAAGTTGATTTGATCCCAGAGAAGCAATACAGCACATGCAGAGATATTGTACGCCAATTAGCTGTCACTACCTTGTAGAAGTGCGGGCCATTTTCCACGGAAGTCAAAAGTGTGAATGTGATTAAGAGGGATTGAGAGATCAGCTAATATCAACATCCCAGAGAGTCATTGCAAAATGTAGGGGTGTTCATAAAGTTTTGCCTCTTGAGCGTATATATTTATACCTCTTATATAAATATATAATAAATATCGTACAAACCGGAAGGAGCTTAAATCAAGAGTTTGAAAGAAATATGTTTATTATGCTTTCTGAAGCTATTCTTGAGGTTTTGTTAAAAAACAGTATTATCTTGCTATATAAAATTTTAAACTTCTCCTTCAGCTGAAATTTTAGACACAATAGCACAAGGGTAAAAATGAACAATATAAACCATGATTTAAAATTACTTTATAAAAATTTGCTTGTTTAATCAAAATATAGGCATTTAAAAGATAAATTACTGTGAATAAGCATTATGTATGCGGCAGTATATGGCAGAGAAAATGTAAATGAAACTAAAAAAAATATAAATTCAGAAACATATTAAATTTGTAGGTCAAAACCCCAAAATTCTAAAGAACGGAAATAAAGCACATAAAGCATTTTACTGAAAACAATTTCGCTGTGTGTCATTTTATCACGTCATTTTATTAAACAAATAAGAAAGAAATCTCATTCAGTATCTAAATTTGGATTCCTAGTCTTAAAAAGAAACAATGCCACAAAGTAACTTAAAAATTAAAGCAGAATAACTATAATGGGGATTTTTCATTTATTTAAAAAATTAATTAAACATACATGTATTCAATAATCAAAATTATTAGAGAATAATTTTAAGCTTTTTTGAACTTTATACATATGCAAATTATTTTTCTTTTGAAAGTAGTTAATTCAAGGGAATAAATTTTATACATAAATGGCAAAAAATTATAAATTATATAAAATACAACATATTCATTGAAACGATGCAATGATTTTTCATTTAGTTAACAATATTTACTCTAACCAGAAATCATTTCAAAGAGAATGGTCATCTTTATAGTCAAGTTATAAGAGCATTTAATTGTAACTATTATTCATTTTAAAAATCTTGTTTTTTTTTCTCCATAATAGGAATCGAGTTATTATCACTGAAATTTGGTATGATCAATATGGAATTAAAATTTTCTTATCGAAGGATATGTAAAAAAATAGCATATACCTATTATATAAAGATGGCTTTCCTTGAACTCGTAATACAGTTCAAGATTTTTAAAAAAACATGATTGAGATGACTCTAATAAAGTTAAATTAGAAAAAGAAGTTATTACACTTTTTCAGATTTTAATATAACTATATTTAAATTATAAATCATTTTGACACAGTTAATTTTTAATGTGTTGCATTTATACTTAAAAATTGAATTAAGTTATAAAACATACTTGTTTAGTAATTTTCTATATTTATTTATGTTATATGTTACTGATAAAAATAACGATCTTTTTTACAATGGCATTTTAAATTAAATTAACATGAATCAGTTTTACGAGTCTTGTTGATGTATTTCAAGTCTCAAATATCAGTATATTAATTTCTCATGTCGCAATATAATACAATCATTTTTCCTTGTATTCTGTTACTTATTAACGTTTGTTGGAATGAGATATGATTTCAAAATTTAAAGAACCATTTTACTTTCTAATTTTAAATTTAATGTGATGCCCATTTAATGGGAATTCTATTCTGTCTCAATAGAAGTTACTGAATGGTTGAAGAAACGATTATACACAATGACTGTAATTTCCTTCCTTATTAGGTGTTCCATTTCAGCCTATAGAAAAATGTAGAGCAAGATATTTTCCTTTATTAACCAACTGCTTGTTTTCATGGATTTGAAATTTCTAAGAAACCAGTATATGAATGTATTTCAATTTTCAATGAAATAAGAAAATCTTAAAATGTCTTGTTTCTCTTTCGTAGTTAAAAAGCTTTATTGCAGCATCAATAAAAAATCAACCACCCACGTTCTAAAAACAGATAAAGAAATTACTTTCATTTTCATTAAAATTATAGTTTTTGATCATTAAAATGAATGAATAAGTTTCCCCATTTTATATACACTTACCTATTACTGTTGCTCAAATTGAAGAAGAAATTTCTTGTCTATTTTATGGATGAAAATATTCTACTTTCTATCTGAAAAACTAAATTTGAATTTTTATGAGTTATGCAATATAAAAGTATTAGAACGAAGTTTTACAAATTAGTTTTAAGTTTTCAAAGTTTTTAAATATTTCAAAATATGTAGATTACTTTCTGTTATTATGGAATTATTAGGATTTAGACCTTCATATGCAGAAAAAAATCAGTATTACAGAATTGTTAACTACATTTCCTACTGTATTCTATATAAGATCAGTAATATATGCAAATAAAGGGTACAATTGGTGTCTTAAATTGATGCATAATTCCACAATATTGGTTCAAGTCTAAGTGTTTTATAAAAATAATACTGTTTCTGTTTTAATTTGCCCTATTGTATTTGTAACTTGAATGAGAAGAGGCGAGATAAACAGAAATATACGCCACGTTTTCATTATTAATTGAAAATGAAAACTCTAAGTATGAATTCAGACATTTTCCAGGCATTTTTCCCTGAAGTTGTAGAGTCAAAAAGTTTTGCTTTTAAAAATATGATTACCAAAATTATAATTCAATTTGCTTTATATCCTTATCCAACGTTTTGACAAAAATAATTCATTTCTGTTTACCAGATCTAATCTGGATTTGACAAGTTTGGAGGCAAATAATTACTTAAAATGCGAACCTTTTCTTCATCTAACAAATAGAACATTCTACAAATAAGTATTCATAGTATTCGAAAGATTTTACACGTAACGACAGGTGGTTTTAATATTATAAAGCAGAATTACTTTTTTAAAAAATAAAATATCTCAAAATGATGGCTCGGAATTTTCCCCTAAAGTATGAACTAATTTAGCTCCACCAGAGTAACACGATTCCCCCAGGTAGCATTGTTTCGTTTTTCACATGGCCACAATAAGATCATGATCCGAATTATTTCAAATCAACAGATATTATTCCTCGTCAAATTATCTGAAAAACTAGGACGCCAACTGGTAACATCGGCAAGACTGCATTATTAAGTCATCTTCGTCATTCTTGTCTACTCCTAAAACCAACATGAAACTCCAATCTTTATTCGCAAGATGGCATATTCTCGAGTTTGTACTTAAATTTGTTTATTCGTTATGAGTTACCATTTGTACGAATGACAACGTAGGCTATATGCTGACTATTTTTGCATTGGGAGCTAGAACCATAAGACATTTTAAAGTATCACTGATGACTTTCTCTTTTTGAGAAGTTAATATTGTATCTTAAGGTCTGTGTTATTTCAAGCGAGTTCATTGGTTTGATAAAGGGCTATATTATTTTTTCCAAAAACGGTGAATAATTAAGTTGCTGGCCCTGGTACTTTAAACTAAAGGATTTATATGGTTATCATTTGGCATAGTGAGGAATATATATATATATATATATATATATGTATATATATATGTATGTATAACATAGAATAATATATATATATTTTTATATATAAAATACGTACAACACACACAGTGTTTGTCCGCAATGGACCTAAACTACTTAACCGAACATAATATACTTGCACACTGTGTGTCATTTCGTCCAACTTAAACATAGATGGTTTAGCATTAACCCCACACGCCATACTTTTATTATTGCCGGAAAATGAAGAATCCCGGAAAAACGTTGCTGATTCCCGTAAGGGAATAATCGCAAATGACATTGCTCATGTATCTGTGGAAGCAGATATTACAACCGGAAATGGTACTATGCTGGCGTATTTCGAGTGTGAACCACTTGAGTCAGTTTTGCACAACCGTACTTGCAGCGGATGTAGCTGGCCGACTGTATTTAGACACAACATAAATAAGGGCTGCATTAAAAGTTTGAATCGTGAAACTTGGACCCTGGCGTACTTCAAAGGATAATCCGAATTTATATCCAGTCTGGAGATATAACTGTAACTTGCCGGATATATATATATATATAATTCAGGACGACCATTCACTATAAACCGGGGTAAGAGCTACCCTTAATGTCTTGGTATGGGAAAAAGCGTTTGCATGTAATTGAGAGTTTGAAATCGAATTTTGTGAAATTCCCGTAACTTTGCCAGATAATGCCGACGACCCTAATGCCCTTCCAGGGACTGAACTTGCCGCCTCAGGGGAACAAAAGTACTTCGCAGTTGTATCTATGGGCGGGAAGCGATAATTTGAAATTATATTTCAGAAACTTCAAGAACTTGCCGGATATTGTCTGAATACATGGAAAGGCGAATGATCCGGGTCCCGAGTTCGATTTTCGCTATCTTTGAAGACCGAACTTGCTCGCGCTAGAACATCAAAAGTCGCTCCGTGTATTTGAAGTATGGAATGAGAATTGAAACTGAATTTTTGAGTTTCGATAACTTTGCTGGATACCAGTCGACCATAGTTTAGACACAGCGTAGCAGGGGCTTACCTTTTAAGTTTTGGATCATGAAACTTTGTCCTGGTGTATTTCAAACGGATAACTGAATCTGATATTCAATTTGAGAAATAACAGTATTTTTACGGAGCAATCAGGATGGCTTGTTTACGCAAACCGCGGAGGCCCTTAAAGTCTGCATATGGGAAAAGTGTATTCCTGGTGTAATTTGAGATGGTTTGCTGAGCTTGAAATCGGAACATAGAAATTCCTGTATTTTGCCTGATAATGCCGGGGATCAACATTTCGACCGGGTCATCTGCCGACGTAAAATGAGAGTGAATGATTGAATATTAACGTCACACTTTCAGTTACACGAGGCTTTTGGCGACTGATCGCGGTTTTGAACCATGGTCAGTGGGATCGACACCTGAGCTGGCACGCCTTCCCAACTACCACCACACCAAATGGTAGGACGTTTGAGCTATCGACAGATTTAACGTGAATCGTCTCTACATGGCGGGTTTTTGCAGGTGCTGGGCTCGAACCATGACACGCTTGTAATGATCCGATGCTCGACCATTTGACTGCGGCCACTGCCGACATAGAGACGCAAAAGCGATCTTGATTGTATTTCTAAATCGCCGATCCGAATATATTCTCAATCCAACATTGTACCTCATATTTACGTCAGATAATGCCAGACGAAAGTATTTTGCACGAACTGCGGAAAGACTTGCTTTAAAATTCTTGAGAGAGATATGCTTTCCTGGTGTTTTTCTGGCTGGGAAACATTAATAATGTGAAATTGATTTTAGAAACTCCCGTAACTTTGCCGGATAATGCCAACCGACCTTAATGTCACCTTCAGAGACCGAACTAGCCGTGAAGGGCGTTTGCGGTCACCGTACTTCGGGATGGGAACGACTCGGATAGGATTTCAAAGCTTGTGAATTTTCTGATATTGAATGGAGGTCAAATGGTTTTGAGTCTGAGTTCACCTCGAATTTTCATTCCCGTAGCAACTAAAACTCTGTGGCAATCGTGTGCGAAAATATGATTGCAATAGGAAATGCACTGGCTTGTTGTTGTCACGTGTTAGATGGCGGAAAACTGCACATTCCGCATCATCTGCCATTGGACATTCATAAATACAAGATGCAATATGTACCATTGAAAAAGAGTGATTAAGGTATTAAATTGAATTCAATGATCAGAGACAGGTACCATGAACCATAAACATTCACCAAAGCATTACATAGAAAGCGAAGCAAATTTAAATGTGACAAGAGAATATTCGGTGTTGCTGTTGTATTACTGTTCGGTGATTTCCGACAGGTATTAACAGCCATTACACGCTCTACTTTTGTCACGAAATTAACGCTGTTTAAAATAATCGTTTTGATGGCGAAACGTGGAAACACTTCGACTGGACCATAAACACGCGAGCAGCATTGCAAGATGATCAATCTGACCAAATATTTCAACCAACTACTGAATATCGGAAACGGTGAAGAAAGATTCATCCCACACATAAATGCATGGAATACCAGACGATTAAGCGTAATGTTTTTAGCAAAAGAACTGATTGAGAGTGTATTCGGATATTTCATAATATTCGATAATATTGCTCTGTAATCCTGTTACATAATCAGAAAATGCTGAGATAGGATGAAATAAACTTTCGTATCATTGCGGGTTATACGCGATCCAACGTTTTAAACCAATCGACACCATTGTTGATGAAAACAAAACCGTAAATTTTTCAACCGAGTTTTTGAATTCTCTAGATATATCAGGGGAATGTCATCACATAATCTTCGATTGGTTCCCTGGTTATTATCTGCGTAACTTAAATTGACCTAGATAATGCAATGGTGCACTTTTGATCATCAAAAAATTATACCGGGAACTTCTTGATGAAAACATTTAGACTGTAATGTTCGAACGAAAATTCGGTTCTTTCCACTGATACCGTCAGAATCTCTAATACCAAAAAAAGGTCAATTCCGATTAAAAAGCTTCAATTCCGATTCATTTGGCTTTCGCGGTAACCATAAATGAATCTGAAACCCAACAATATTCATTTGATACTTGAACTTAGAAAATCCATGTTTCTCGAATGGGCAATGTTACATGCTCACGTGTGCGGAAACCGTTGAATCTATTTGAGTTAGCAAAATACGGGTAACCGAAAAATACTGTGCACCAATTAGCGATTAGTTGCATAAAATTATTATTTGTTATACTTTAAAATGATAAAAATAACTTTAAAAATTGCAAAGAATCAACGTTATTCACTACATTTATAAAATTAAATCTTCATATGTTGTTACTTAACGACTTCGTTAGTAATTCATACATTATACTACACTCAAATAGGAGATAAATGAAATGCAAAATTAAAATAATTTTTAGTTTTATATTTTATTTCAACCCTCTAAAATTATAAACGAAGATTAATTTGACTGCATTGAATAGCTTAGAATAATATTGAAGTAACGTATTAAAACAAAGCCACAGCAACCCGTGGCCGGGTCAGCTAGTATATATATACATAAACCACACAATTACAACTAAGCAAAGATTCGAAATTATATGAATCCTAGAATACGACATCCAATTTCAAAATATCAATGACGAATAAAAATAATGAAGATCCAACTTTTGCAAACAAAATTAAAATTGTATAAGATAAAATTTATAAATTATCCAAGTGCAACCTCGGACTCAGGACTGATAAATGGGATTAAACTAGTTTGATGGCGCCAACCTTCCCCCTATTGCCACTTGGTAAACTAATCTGGAAATATCCAAATTCTCAAAAATTTAAAATTAAAAAAAAATTAATACCTACAAATTTAAACTTTTTGCCATTGCATTCTGAAAGACATATATATATATATATATATATATATACATGTATATGAAATGCTTGATATCTTTGTCTGATTTAAGATAACAACTATCAAATAACAAAGCTGGATTCACACAGTCCATATGTTTTAGTTTTGATAGTTTTGTCATATTTTCTATAAAACACTAAAAAAAAAAATGTTTTCACTCAAAATATGCTGCTGGATTTCTTCCTCTGGTTGGTTGAGTTAGAGATCTCGCTCATTATTATGATTCCTAGAAGGATCCGAAAACAGTATGTATATAGAAGTCACTGGATAAATCTCGAAATCTTTACAAGTAAAATAAATTTTAATAAAATATTTTATAAAGCTTTAACCTAGAAATTCTTACGATATATGTGAACAAACACCAGTTAAAAGGAAAGAATCATAATTATACTTATCTGAAAGAAATGCAACCCCTTGGTTCTGATAATCTAAAAACCACCGTAAACTTGTATACCAGAAAAATACTACAGTGTAGCTCTACACGAATCAATGTGGCAATATCGTCCATAATTATCTACAATCTTCTCTATTCCTTTTCCGATGATTTGTTTCAATGATTGTTTACATACTATTTGGTAGTGATATTTCTTTTTTTTTTTTTTTTTTTTTTTGTTAAGCTCTGTCTTACTTTAAATAACTATTTTAGCTGTACAGAAAAAATTCAGAAATACAGAGGAAAAACCTCTTAAAAATAGCATATTGTTACAATATGCAATTGTAGATCAGACTTATTAGTAATTTTATTAGCAATGATCAGGTAATTGCCTACAACGTGTTCGTTGAGGAGTAGTGAATGAAAGAAGTTTTCACTATGGTGTGAGGGTAACTTAAATTAACTTAACAAGAAAATGCGTCGACACTCACTTCAAATTGGCGCACTTTGGAACACTTAATCTTTTTTCTTTATGTAGCAGTGGTAGCAGGAATAAGAAGTAAGTTAACACTAACTTTGAACATAAATGTTACTCGTGATGTTCGTAGTGTACGTTACATAATTATATATTTTTTCTCACAATGATTTTGAACGTGGGGAATTATGTGTCAGGAATAATCCTGATCTCCATTTTTAGAACCTTATTCCTTTGTTGGCAAAATTCAATTTAATATTCTAAATGATCTACAAAATAGAAATACTGTGGCCTCACAACTCTCAAGATGAGTGTAGTTGATATGAAAAATAAATAAATAACATAGTAAAATTAAATGTTTGCCATATATTGCTTCAAGTATGAGTTTACGAACTCAAATATTTTTGGCATGAAAAAGACTTTTCATCCGGAACTATAAAGTATTTTGTGTGATCTAATCCTCTCAATATATATATAAACCCAAATTAACAAGCCAAAATAAATAGTTTTAGTACTTTATCTCCAGAACTGCTTTAGATATTTGTACGTTTTCCGTTATTGGTTTCAAAATGGTTAAATGTAAGTACAAGATAAGAAATGAAGCTGTTAATTTTAACTAAATTCATTTCTTATTAATACAACATAATCTTACGTTACTTTGATCAAGACAATAAATCAGAAGTAAAACTAAAATAGTTTTAGCAATATTTTATTATTTTCCTTTAATTACTTTTCTTTTTTCTTTACTTTATAAGGTTTGAATATATTCTTCTTTAGTGGTAATATTCTTATGACATTGTGGGGGAAGGGGGAATTTTAAATTAATGTATGTTTTTATCTATTTAAATATAAAATTAATATTCTAAAAAGTTTAATTCTCTCCTTTATCGTAATTCTACTGAATCATTGTAGATATTTTTGGCTAATGGTAAATACTTTTTATTCTCTATTCGAAGAAATTTATCACAATAACATAGAAATAAAACGCAGACTTTTTTTTATTTATTTAATATGTGCGAATATTTTTTTTACACATTAACTAGTATTTCTCATTTTATAATATCTTTTTTAAAGAATAAACATTTCTAAATAAGGATACATCTTCTGTAAAAGGATTGATTATTGATTAGAATAATATTTTTAAACTGAAAAGTCAAAAGATTATCCATAATTAATATAATTTATAGCGAACTCTTATATACCGTAAAATCTGGCGTATAATGCTTTCCTATACTTTCAAGCTGCATTTTTTAATGCTACAGTATATTCGCCGTATAATGCTCACCCCCTTTATTACGAAGGATTCTGCAATGTACGTTAGAAATGTTATTATGTTTTAATCCATTTATTCGTGTTATTACCCATGATTTGGAAAAAATAACATATTTCTATAAAAACAACCCCTCAAGTTCATAAATCATGTCATTTCTTTTAAATGAATAGTACTCAAATCTTTGTAGAAATCTTAGTTTTTGTATGCACATCTTTTTCTTTTAATTTGAAGCTATCAATTTTCTACCTGACGTGTAAAGCACCCTCGTAAATTTCGATGTTATTTTTTGTGGAAAAAGTGCGTATTATATGCCAGATTTGACGGTAAATGATTCAAATTTTCCTTAAGAAGTATAAAAAAAGTGATCGAAAAGGCGAACAAATCATATTAATTCACTAATTCAAAGAAACAACTCCTGAAAGCGTTAAATAATTTTATATAAGAGCCTACAAGGAGGGAAAATTGAACATGAGTAAAGGGTATGATGTATTGTTTTCAACCATGGAGTATATATTGCTGCGTATATATAAATCAAACATCGAGTGTAGCATACATATATTGAATTATCTGCTAAGCATTCAATGTAAGTCAACACGAACTTTAATATAATCCCGGAAGTTCTTCGATATCTTGAATAAGCTAATGACTAAAGTTTATTTTTTCACTTCAAAATACTTGTCATTTTAAATAAACAAATAAACAATCGAAAGAAACCATATTATACGAATTTGTGGCTAACTAACTTAAGAGCATACAGCATATAAATTCTTCACAATGGAAAAATATATATATACTTTTAAAATGTCCTAAAATTGAAAAGATAATCATGGTATTAAACTGATTTGCTGTCCAAGACAAAACCGTGTCAACTGAACAGTCAGTAATCAGTAGTTGCCGTTGTTGAGCAGTAGATTCAGAATCTCGGCGGTACTGAAGACCGATGATGGACAGGGTATGATGTACATAGAATCTAGGATGGGCCAAAATCGGCACTTTAGTGTTGCATGGAAGTTTGAAGAATGACGTAACAGAGCCCATGTGCCATCCTCGTTATTTGACATTTATTCAAACTTATGATACCTTTCAGGAATAACCCTTGAGTTGCCTTAGAGTTCAAGTTGATAACAAATCAAATAAAAATCCTAATGATTATTATCTTCTTGTAAAACTTTTAACATTGATTCTCCTAGCTTATGAAAAATAGTTCTAAATTAACTTTCTTTTGATATGCTGCTCACAGTATTAGATAATGTTTCTTAACATTTCCAGTAAAGTTTCAACTAAAACTTCCACCAAGGATATAATAATTTCTTCATTGATAGAGTCATCTGGCCGTTCGTTTTTTTTCCTGCTTTAGATACTGATGATACGTCTTAATATAGCTAACAATTGCAAAATATGATTGCAATGCTTATGTTAAAAGCATAATTATATTTATATATATATATATATATATATATGTGGACAACTGAAAAAATATTTTAGAGCATATACTTTTTTTTTTTTAACGAAGCATACCGTTTTAGATATCTCCAAAAACTGGAAAACATCTTATTATCTACATTTTTCAACATCATGTCAACCTAAAAGCATTTAAAGTTTAAAAAAAAATATTTAAAAACCCATGTGCATCATAAATAACAAAAATTGAGTACCAGGCAATCCTTACGGATCTCGAGGAAAATAAACTGCCACTTCGAGCCCATCGAAGCCAAATTCCACACCATAAATCTGAAGATCTGAGAAACAAAAGTAAAGGGATGGGTCAGAAAAAAATCACAGTTTGCTTTTGTGTTAGTAGGCATAAATCCCAGTCGTAGACATTCAAAAATGAAAATTGGTTTCCCTACGAGTACTTAAGGTACTGAAGAAACCACAAACTGTTCTCACACTGCAGGGCTTATTGACTAGTGGGAGCAGAGCGAAAGTTAACTTGAAGAACAAAGTCAAAATCTTTGCAAATGTTGGGAAATATTTCTTTTGAAAAGAGTGCACAACGTTGAATATTTTAAAAGAGTTTAAACACAGAAGACCATTGAAAGTGAAAGCATTGGTTTTGGCTTCAGTTTAAACCTTTAGTGAATTGTATTGGAATGTTGTTTTTTTTATGTAAACAGTTATTTTAATAACCTTGTGAAAGACATCTTTGAGAAACTGAGAAGGAAAAAAAGCATTGAATAACATATAATACTGTAAGCGTTCAAAATACTCGGAAATGAGGGTTAGTTACATTAAAGATGCACTGTAAAGCAAAGCGAGGGCCATTGGTGATACATCTCGTACCTTTCCTCAGAAGATATAGTTGTGTCAAGTGACGAGGACAACACCTGAGCTGACATCACATCTGCTAAAAAACACACCGCGCCAACGAAAGTACACACAACCTCATATTTTAACGTGCATCGCCGCCTCTACACGGCTTGTCTTTAAAGGCACCAGGACTTGAACTCGTGACACTTCAACCAAGAGTTCATGACGGCAACCACAAGGTTTCTATAGCCTAACACGTGGTTACAAATTTGAACCTTTGTCCTAGTCAATAAATAATTTAGTGTAAGCCCACCATGAAGAAATTTTATAATTTTCAGATTATATATCTCTCACATGATTCAAATATAAAAATGAGTATATCAATCAACCTTAAAATAGTTTCTTCCAAAATTCTGAAAGAATTGCAGAAAAATATAATACAATAAAACTGATAAAATTGCTGTCCTTCTAAAATATAAATAATTCAGAATAGCTTAATAAAGTATATATTTCCAAAATATAGATAAAATGTAGCACATTTTTGAGAATGCGAAAAACATATTAATAAGAATGTGAAAGAAGGTAAAAAATTGTGATACATTAATGAAAAGTATTTAAACATGACTGTATAATTATTGTGGGCATTGTACAAACGTAAAAAAGTTAAACCGATGGAATAAAAGAATATATTTAAAAGTATCCGCACGAAACTTTTCATGGTAAAAATAATAAAAACAAAAAAGAATAATAAAAAATGTCATGATTCTTTTTTTTAGAAACTTATTTCCGGTTTTTATTTTGCAATGTATTTCTTTCACTCTATGTTAAATCGACTGTACTTAATAGAATTAGTTTCAGGCCATTTAATGTTTCCTTACAAAAAATTTTACTGACAAAACTTTAGAAAATAAAAAAGAGAGAGTAGCATAATTATATGTCACTCCACTCTAGAACTTCATTATTTAAAAAAAAACTCGGGAAACACATGCTAATATCTTTTATTTCATTAAATAAAACTATATAAACCTATATTTGCTTCAAGTGTGGAAAAAAGATTGTGAGATGTACTCTTGGATAAAAACCTATAGAAGAATCTGGTGACATATTGAAAATCAAACTTCTTAACATGAATAAGTAAACATTACAATTGGAAGCATGGCATATAGGGCAATTTTTATAGACATTTAAAGTTTTGACCAAAGTCGCTAAAAAAGAAGCCAACGTGGCTGAATGCCTAATTATTTAAATTATTGATTGAAGTCAATTAATTTTAATTTATTATAATCAAATTATCTCGTATTGCTACCCAAAATAATAGTGTATAGAATGTTTAAGCTTAAATGAGTGCTTAAAAAGGAGAAAAAAAAACCTTTTCAAGTTTTGACACAAGTTGACAAAATGGTCGCCAAGTTGCCAAAAATGATGCCAACGTGGCTGTATTTGTAATTATTTGAATAATTAGTTTTAATCAATTAACTTTTATTAATTATAATTAAATTACTGTATTGACATCCAAAATAATCGTTTATATAAAATTCCAGCTTAATTGAGTGCTTTAAAATGAATTGTATTAACGATTGAAAATTTGTGTGTGAACAAGATAAATATATATAAATATATAAAGAGTGCGAACTAATAATAAGAATTGAAAAAATAGAATTTACAAAAACAACATAAATCGCCAAAAAAATCCATTTCCCTGACATTCTTGCTTTTAACTTTTCGATATCATTTTATCAATCGAATATCCATGAAATGCATGCTTCAAGATCTTTCTTGCAGTACTATGGCTACGTAATATACGTATATAGTCCTAACAGGGGAAAGGAACTATTACACCACAGCTGTTCAAAGAGAAAAGTAGTCACTTAGCTACTAAAAACCGGTACTCAGATATCTCAAAAATCCATACCCATATCTTGACATCACACGAGATTATGCACAGGAAACTTAGTTATGTGTCTCATTGACAAAACAATAAGAGTAGCATCTTTTTCTTATGGTGCCGTTTGCATTGAAACAGATTTAGAACGAAGGGACACGTGTGATTTTCTCAGATTAGAGTAATTATGTCTTTCAACCAGCTGTTGATGACAACATACCGGGCGGAAAATATTCATACATTATAGGAGCGCTTCTCAAACTGTGGAGCGCACGTCCCTAGGGGATTGATACCCCTACGAAGGGGGCGCAAGCATATTGAAAAGTCAAAAACAAATAATTAAAAAATTTACAAGTTTACTGAAAGGAGGCAAAGCAAAATACATTCTGACATAATAAAAAATCAAATACACTTTCACCCTGGTATAATATACTTATAAATGTATCAGTACTGCACAAACTGTTTATATTTAATCTATCAACACTAAATTAAGAAAAATTTGCTTATTTCTAGTCACTGCATGGGCTTATCATTGTTAAGAATCCCCTTACGAATTCTCTTTGTAACCTCTAGAGGGCTTCTGAACACTATGTAATCATAATTAGATATTATCTATGGTCAGACAATTAAATTCAGTCATCAAAGAAGAGCCATCGTTAACAATAAACTTAACAATTTATTTATCCAGTGTTATTAGGCCTGGAACCTTCAAGTTGGGAGAGCTACGTTTAGCGTTCAAGTACAGAGTTCAGAGTTCAGAATGATTGTAAACAAAAACAAAAGTATCTACTTGCATAGTGTTCAGACGCCCTCTGGCGGTTACAAAGATAATTCGTGAGGGGATTCTTAACAATCATATACGAAATTATATACAAAGTTTAATACTTTTCTGGATAGTCTGTGCTGTTTATAATTAAAATCATATTGCAGCTTTGGGGCCAATGTACATTATTATTGTATTCAATATATTGCTATTGTATGAAAGAAGGCACGATAAAATTGTTATTAAAAATCGGATGGTAAATATTGAAACTTTGAGAAGCATTGCCTTATCGTCAAAAAATATATATGAAAAAAAGCAACAATATTTCACTTATAATGTTATATTCATTGTTATGGATCAGAATCGTAATGAATGTTTGCATGTTACTGCAGTAGTGGACACATATGACTATGAGTATTAATACATATAGCAAAAACTTTTGACAATAGTTCTTATTTTCTTTATTCGCTGCATTTGGTGTTATGTTATGTTATAACGACAAAACTACTTGTCATTTCTTAAGCTCTGTACCGAACTGTTAAAACAGTGTAGATACTTATCGTCTAATATCTCTTATTCTTGTTGTATGAATTTTATTCCTAATGAAAATGTTTTGATGCTTTGAAGTGACATCTTGCTGCTCGTGAAAAGCTTACAACAAATTTATATACAAAAGAGAAATGAGAAACATTGCCTCAATAGTTCTGTAAGATGTTGTCAAACGCATGCTCATACACTCAAATAGATGCATTTCGCATATCATGGTGGGCTTACTCCACGTCAACATAGGAGCTCGACTTTGCTTAAAGTCATGTGCACTGTGCAGTAGATATAACAGAAATGCTGAGCGAAAAACCCAAAATGCCTTATACATTTCCAAACTTGTGTGAGATGTAAATCAAACGATGACTCCAAAAGTTCAAATAATAAGAGAGATATGAATTTACAACAGCAAATATATTGCTATATGGAGACAAATCCACGCATATACACACAGAAGTAATAAAACACAATATTTACAATAGTGCCAATATCCCTCATTATAAAGAAGCCTTACAACACTCCAGTAAGGGTCTCTAAAATGGTTCCCCTAGCAAGAAATATCAGACAGATAAAGGTTTACTCTTGCTCTCTTATCTCTTTGAACGCACAAAAAGGAATTCTGATATGGAATATCTGGACCTTTGTCTCAAAGGTCCCTTATATGGCACTCCAGGAATTTCTAGAAAGGGCATTTTTCTATCTTTTCTCACAATGATGTTCATAATTTCAGAAAATTGTGAAATAATGAAACTCCTTAAAATTCAATTTAAACAATCTGTAAAGACTATTTGAATGTAAAATAACATAAAAATGAGCTTAATCAAAATTAATTATTGAAATGAAAAATAATTGATTAGGTTAATGTCTTTTTCATCACTTTCATTAAAGAAAGAAATTATTTTATTTTTGTGCATTCCATTCGTGATAGTAAAATTAATTCTAAAAGTACAGATCGGAATTATTGATTTCATTATGGCAGTGTTTCTCAAACTGTGAGGCTCACCCCTAGGGGGCGTAATAACACTGCAAGCGGGCGCCAGCATATTGAAGTGTCGTAAATAAAAGAGTATTTAAAAAAATGCATTGATATACTGAAAGTAGACAGACAAAATACATTCTGAAATAATAAAAAATACAATACGCATTTACATTCATATAATACATTTATAAATATATCAGCCAGTATTGCAGGATATATTTTATAATTAATTTAACAATACTATGAAAACAGGCTTAATAATTACCTGTGACCCCATGGACATGTCAAATATAAAAAAAAATATATACACAAATTAACACTTATGATATTTTGTACGGTTTATATTTAATTCCTTAACTGCTGATTAAAAATCGCTCGATTCACTCTCCAATACCACCGTTTCCACGTAGGCACGCGAATGTCATGTTTTGGGGGGGGGGGATAAATAATTAAATTTTCCGAAATAAATACATCCTTCGCAAATACTATCGCAGTCCTTTTATTGTTACCCAAAGCCTTCGAAATTATTTTATGGATAGCAATGCACAGAAAAGATCGTACTTCGGAAAGAGATATATTTACGTCCGGGCACACACTTAATAGGTTATAGTCATATTGTAGCCTTAGTGTCAAAGTATAGTATGTTTAAATTTAATACATTATTTTGCAAGGAAGGGGGGTGCGATGAATATTATAATTGAATATCGGATCGCAAATATTGAAAGTTTGAGAAGCACTGCTTTATGCCCAATTCTTTGGATTTAAACTGTATCATACCGTAACAAAAAAATAGCAAAACTTTAATGAAATCTTAAAACGTAAGATTTGAGTTAGTAATTGATGTTTAAAATGAAAATTATAGTTTCTATATTCATTTAGCTTTGACACATATTTTTAGTCTACCTACTAAAAAAAATGGAATTCATAGGTCTTCCTTATTGTTTAAATTTGACTCATGAGCTTCTTGTCTAACTATTTACAAACTTAAATTCACAAGTGTCCTTGTTTACATAAATTTAAAGCATATTCTCATTTCATCTGAATGTCCCGTGCGTATACTTGCCTTCTTATATTAAATAAAGGAATAAAAATACTCCATGTGGATGAAATGATGAACTAAAATGAATTTTTCACCACAAGAATGTCATTCGAATTGCTTAATCCAACAAATTATCCAACAAAAGTACTTTTATGTTCTACTCTCAAAAAAAAAATATTGTCTAAACAATCAAGTACGAAAGAAACTTTCTTTTGAAAAAAATTACTTTTAATATAAAGATAAAAATATGAAATAGCAAACATAGGTGGTATTTGAAAGATAAATTGATTCTTCGTATATACCCTTAATCTTATAAGAGAAGAAAAATTGCAAAAAACTGTGATAAAAATAATCTTGATTTATTTCAATCTTTAAATAACATAGAACATATTAAGTTTTAGCCACAAGTAAAGTTTCTTTCTTCCTTCAAATAATCCGCAGAACAGAAAGGTGGAGATCTCGTAACTTTCCAAAATTGGAGTAAATTTCAAAAGAGAAATAAAATACTCCCTCAGAAAGCAAATTGTCTCCTATTTCACAACTAACTGAAACTGCTGCAATTACGATTTTCTGGACTCTAATATGAAGGTTTCTTCCAGCAATAAAAAATTCGAACATTTTTTTCAATATAAAACAGAATTACAAGATAAAAATAAATTGACTGAGAAATAAATGTCTGGATTATATGTAATATCCCACTTGAGTCTTTATATAAAGTTGTCCGAATGTTTGAAGTAATATTTTTCAAGAATGAAGTAATTCTCTCTACTTCTTTCTTATATGGTCTGTTTGGAAATCCATTAATTCAAAACTATAGCATCGAAGCAAATTTTTTTAAAAAAAGTTAAAGAAAATCTTTCTTTGTTATTTTGACCTCTTATTGTGTGATGCGGGAGTGAGAGCTTAATGCGGTGCTTCTGAAACTTTCATTACTTGCGACCCAATTTTCAATCATAACTTTCATTATGATCACCCTCAATAAAAGTATAACAATGTATAGAAAATCCAGGAATGAGCAAATGGATATAATTTATTGGGAAATAGAAAAATTCGTCTAAGTGGAAACCATATGCAGTTCTATAATATTTGAGGGCGAAATTTTAGGTAATGCGCTATTAACGCGTTTTATGATTTTAATGGAATACACGTAGCATACCATAACCGAATTAAATACAAAGACTGGAGATAATTTGTGACACATTAACAATCGCAATATAAAAATATTTGAATGAAAAAAACTTTTATTTTATACAACTAGGCACAATAAATACTTTTTTCAACCACTTGTATGCTTTTGTTGTACTAGATCTCAAAGCTAAATCATTTAAAAAAAATTTTTTGACCTTTGTTATTGAGCGATTTTAAACAAATAAAAACATGGCATTATCAAAATTTGTGTTGATTAATGCATATAATATAACGTTTTTCAAACTTTTGGGGGTGCATCCTAGGGGGTGTGATAACTGTACGAGGGTTACGCGAGCATATTGAAAAGTCAAAAACAAAAGATTATTTTAAAAAAATATATCAATTTACTGAAAGTAAACGACATATAAAAAAATATATAATAAAAAATATAATACCTAGATAAAGATATTATATATAATAAAATATAATATCTGATATAATAAAAAATAAAATACACATTTACACTTATAAATATATCAGTGCTGTACAATGTATTATATAATTAGTTTAACAATACTAAGTTAAGAACAAGTTTGATAATTATCAGTGACCCCATGGGCTTATATTAACACTTATCTTGATAGTTTGTACGTTTTATAATTAATTCCTTTAACTGCAGAATAAAAGTTTGCGATTCGCTCCCCAATACCACCATTTTCCACGTAGACGCGTGAATGGGGTGTTTTTAGAGGGGGGGGGCAAATCTTCTGAAATAAGTAATTCCTTGGCAAACACTGTCAAGGCCCGTTTATTGCATTACAAAGCCTTCGGAATAATTTTAGGGATAATGTTGCACAGACAAGATCATACTTCGGGAAGACGTATATATACGTCCATAAAATTGATGTTTTGGCTGAATGAAACGTTTACATACGTATGCCGGTGTCACTTAAGAGATTAAAATCCTATTGTAGCTGTAGCGTAAAATAATAGTATTGTCGAATTCAATATTGTTATTGTATGGAGTGTAGAGAGAGGAAAATTATGATTGAATATTGTGTCGCGAATACTGAAAGTTTGAGTAGCACTGAGATAATAATAATAATAAGCTTTGCAACCATTCATCAGATTTAACAGTTGTTATCAGTTTCCGATTCGGCTTTCAATCTAAAACCAGAAATAAAGGAAAATAAGGACACAACAATAATCCATACACACACACACACACACACACATATATATATATATGGGTTCTAGGATAATGTAAATATGAGTAAAATACAGTGAAATGCGAAAAAAGGAAGCCTAACCCTATATCACTGTCTTAATTCAAAGACAGATCTTGCAAACATAATAGTTTTCATTTCAGTCAACTGATTTTCGATATGTTTACTCATATTTTTGATTGTTATTCTTGGTTATCAAATCCGTTTATCCATTCTAGGTTTCGAAGGATATTTAGCAAGTTTAGATTTATTTTATTATACTATATGTATATATATATCGTCGGACCCCAATTTAATGAGCCCCTATATAACAAATTTCGTGATTTATATAATAAATTTGTCTCTTTCCACGAGTACAATGAAGACAAAAACCCCTATTTAACGAATAAGAAACTCCAAATTAAATATGTGTTTCAACAGTCGAATTTTTTAATTAGTTTGTATAAGAAAAAAAATTGATTTTTTCCAAATAACCTTTCTTTTTTGTCCGGAACATAATAAAGATTTTTCTTGTTTGTAGCAAATTTCTACGAGAAAAGGTGCAGATAAGTCATGATTGCAACGAATAATGTCTATTTTGAATAAGACAGGACATTCCTTTCTTATCTCATTCCACTCGACTACGCAAGAGATATTTTAAGATTTTAACGGCTGTGTGACTTTTGATGAAGGAATACCTATCTGTGTAACCCAAATCAGGAAAATATTAATTTGTCGGGACCGATGAATAGTGATTTCTATGTAGAAATTAATAATGAAACTATTAGCATAACTGTTACATTTTCGAATGTTTTAATTTTTTTGGAAATTGAGAAACCATACCTCATGCAGCAGGTTGTAAATAACGCAGTATTTTCTTCTCTGCATGAAGTCGAAAAAGAACTCGTGTGCGTCAGAAATTGTCAAAATTCTATTAGTCAAGATGTAAAATTTCCGATTAAATGGTGCGTAGTAATTCACTAACAGTGTTTTTGACCTTGTAATGCCGGGCGGTTCCCGCTGCCATCTGAAACCCCTTGTCTACCAGCAAACCCGGTTGGTGTGAAGGAGAAACTGAATAATCAACAGACATGATTTCACACTAACTATTTTATTGCTACAAAAATATCAATCAGACACAATAACAATCTAATTAAGATAAGCGATCAAATAGTAGAGCACGGAGGTGAGATTCAATAACACGGGGATAATACTACGAATCCTCAACTGAATCTACGATAGCTTAAATACGCTCATTATAAACTACGTCGCACATTAATAAGTTAACGTTTAATTAAACAAGGCTCACGATACCTGTACTTTTATGAAGCGGATCCTACACTTGAATCTAGGAGATCTTTATCTGGATTTAATCACTGCCGTTGTATCCACTCTCAGCAATCCTTTTCATGGACAAACTCCAAACCTCTGAATAATCCCACGATCCTTCAATCTTCAACTAACAAACTAACTCGCCAACTCACTCGCCAATTCACTTGCCAACTCTTTGCAAACTCCAAATCCTCAAACTCGCGAAAACCGAGTTTATATAATTTACTTCATTTGCATAATAACGCTTTCTTACTCGGCGAAAGTTGGTTGGAATAAATCTTTTTCTAAAAGTGTCATGAAGGGATTAGCAGAACTGCGTATAGATCTATCACACGCTATTGGTTAAAAAGTGTGTAATTTTTAACTATTCATATTTTTTGTGTAGTTGCTTTTTCAAAATTTCCAAAGAGTAAGTACAAAAAAATTGTATTTAGTTTGGACCCCAATTTAATGGACAAAACGTTCGGCTCCGATGAATTCGTTAAATTAGGGAGCAACTATGTATATTTGATCTTTTAAGCTATGCGTATAAGCCCTGACAACACTCACATCAAGTCGAAATATATGTGTTTTAAAAATTCATACGATAAGCACAACAAAAGAAAATGATTTAGGACCTCTATATCTTATTGCTATCCGCGCGCGCGCGGGTCAAACATGGGAACAGTTTGACTTGAATATCCAGGTTTCTAGACAGTTTTTAACTATAAACTTCAGATTAAGGAGATATTTTAATAGGGCATAAATGGCCCAGATGGAATTTTCCTTAACAAATTTTTTTTAAAAAAACTATTTTTGTAGAGTTGAAGAACATTTAAAACCTACTTTGGAAATGTTTATCAAAAAACTTATTAATTCAATCATTTTATATAGAATTTTTAAAAGGCAATAAAACAACCCAATTATACTACAGTTTACTACTTTTTCAATGATTTCTAAAAATCATAAAATGATTGTAAAAAACTGCTTTTTAAATCTATGTATTTAATTATTGTTAGTCCTTTCCATTTGTAAAATTAAAAGAAGTTCAGTAAGAGATAAAAAAAATATTCATAGATTTAAAACATTAAAAAGAGAAAAAAACTATCGTTTTACTTACCGTAAAATTTGGTGTATTACACACCTATACTTTCAAGCAGTATTTTTTTTTATTTTTAGATATATTCGACGTATAACGAGCACCCTATTTTTATGAAGAAACCTAAAATGTATGTAAGCAATGTTATATGTTTTGAAGTCATTTATTCTCGATGCATTTTCTTAGTTTTTTTGTTAGTAAAATAGTACACTCTCTTAGAGATCTTTATCCTTTGTCTGTTGTTTCTTTTAAATAAATACTATTTTAATATATGTAGAAGACTAATTTTTGGTATAATGTGTATCTCTGTTTTATTTTAAATCTATCAGTTTTATACTTGGCGTATAACACACACACACACACACTCACACCCTTAAATTTCGATCTCATTTATGTTGTTAAATGCACGCGTTATATGCCGTAATTTCGGGTAAATAAAAGCTGATGAATATAACTGATGAAAAGGTCTGTAACACTCTTTATATAAGGATTTTATTTTCGAATTAATTAATGTTTTCAGCAAAATATGATTGTACATTTAATTACTTCATTTATATGGATTAATTGAACTATGTACAAGTTTATTCTTCATCTTTTTTGTATTAAAAGTTCCAGATTATTAGGATCTTTTGCGTGTTTTAATATTTAACAAGTGCTATTGATTATTTTTTCACACTAAAGTGATTTATCTTACAAATGTAGAGTTTTTAGAAACCACTGATTGTGTTGAAAAGTCCCATTTCATTAATAGTTGAAAGATAAATTTTTTATTTCGTAATGCGATTTTGATTTGATTACTGTTAAAACATATAGTGAACTAAGCCTCATCTTGCTTTAGTAGTAGTCAACTTGTGATTTGGGAATAGCTTGTATATAGATGAAATAAAATATTAAAAGATGCTAAAG
This sequence comes from Trichonephila clavata, assembly GCA_019973975.1. Classification (NCBI taxonomy): domain Eukaryota; kingdom Metazoa; phylum Arthropoda; class Arachnida; order Araneae; family Nephilidae; genus Trichonephila; species Trichonephila clavata. The sequence continues at coordinate 71,322 of BMAO01010436.1, forward strand.
ACTTTTTTTTTACTTCCTCATTACTTGATAGAGATATAAATCAAGCTATTCATGTTATTTACAACATATAGAAGAAAACATGTTTAGCTATTATAGTTTGCGCAAAATACGCAGCTATGATCAGGACAACACTTTGAGTTCACCCTAAAGTAACGTTGCATTAATTCAATACAACAAGCCTACAAACTCTGAGATTAAAATCGCCATAATACCAGACAAACAGCGCTATTTTTTTACAATTAATACTCAAGACCAAGTCTAGACTGGACTTCCGAAACTTCAGTATTTTATTAAATTAGAACAGATGAAATTTAATATGTGCATTAAGTAAATATTACATACATTGTGTATATCATTCAATTGAACCTTATTATTACCCTTTAATAAATAAATTCTTTTCTTAAAGACAATCACTTCCTTTAATGAACTTATGTGCTTTATTTCCATCTAATTGAAACCTTAATTCAATAAATGTTTTTAAACCAGAGATATTTAACTGAGTTGAAAGCAGTATTTTCATAAATTGGTTTTCATTGTGCGCAATAAGATCTAATTCTAGCGAAGTGGATTACAACATATTTTCCCGGGAATATATTATATTTGACAATTTTATTGCAAAATTCATAAATTGTATGCAAGTTATCTCAAAACAACTAAATGAATTATTTAAATAAAATATTTTTTGAAATAGATGTTGGAAAAAAAGGAATTTAATACAATATCTGACACTATTAAAGAAATGACGGAATGTGTAATTATACACATAGCGGAAGCTCTATTATTTTATGTACTGAGAATAACACTTATTTACTGCATTCAAATTATAAAAATAAATTAGTTCATGTTAATGAAAAAATGTGACCAAATAATTAGCTTTAGAATAAAATTGAAATTCCAAAAAGTAATTTATTCTATATAAATTCATTATTTATTTTGTTATAAATTGTGTTATGTCAAAAATGCAACACATTTTAGGAGATTTTTCAGTCAGACCTCATTTATATACATGTTTTACCCTCAAAGTATTTAAAACGAACTTCAATAAAAAAAATTTTTTTAATTTAAAATTTATTTTTCACACATTTTTATAAAACCATTTTCTTATCCCATACTGAGTTTAAAATTCTTTACTCTCATATTACTTAACATTACCTCACGATTTATTTCTCTATATGTTATTATATTATGAAAAAAAAATTGATGTGCCAGTTTAAAATAAGTAAAAGGAAACGTAATCGAATGTTATTATTACAGTAATAGGATACGAAGTGGGAAATTTTGCACAAATCTTTTATATGAAACAATAAAATTACAATAAATTAGAAACTTAAAATTATTATTTTCAACTTTAATATGAACCTTTACATAAAAAATAATTTTCTAAGATAACATTCTGCTTGAAATGTTTTACCAGGTAATTAATAATATTGTTCCTTTTCTTTTCTTATTACATAAAAAGTTTCAATTTCTGTATCTTATTTGGAAAATATGTTATTGTGTAAATGTAATATAAATTATTTTGTTTTGTGTGACAGAAGTATTTGGACTGAAATTTTGCACTAGTTTCTTAGATAGAAATGATAAAATTATAATGTTGATTAAAAAATGAGGCTTCCATCAGTGTATTTTTTTAAAAAAAAAATGTTTTTAATGCTATTTTATTGGTGCATTTTTAATTAAACACTATGGAGGATAGTTTAGTCTATTCTTGTACAAAATGTAACTTGTACTTTAGCTCATAAAATTATTCACATACATACATTCCATAGAAAAAAAGGAAATAACAGCTCTTTCTAGTTCTTTCGCAGAATATCATTTCCTTCTGTTTTTTTCGAAAAATTATTAAATAGTTCAGCGAATGATGGCTTATACTTTTACTCACATTAATTTAATTTCATGTAAATACGTTATATATATATATATATATATGCTCTTTTCATTTTTATTAAATTTCATTTTCTATTTATATTATACAAAACACAAATATATATATATATAACTTAACTCAGTAACACAACAGCCATGAGTTGCCAAATCCTACTGTGATCATATCAGTATACGTGATCTTGGGCCTTGAGGTGCATGAGCAGATGTTCCGATCAGATGGTCAGTCTAGCGCGAAACTCCCTGTTTTAAGTTCTCAAGCAAGGTTGGTACTCATTTATGGACCTACTGAAGGGATGAAAGGCTGAGTCGACCTTATTCAGCTCGTTTGAACCTCGGACTTGTGGTGTGGAAGAGCGATGCACTACCAATCTGCCACTGGGCTTTATATCTATCTATCTTTCTATCTATATATCTATCTATGTATCTATCTATATATCTATCTATGTATCTATCTATATCTATCTCTCTCTCTCTGTATATATATATATATATATATATATATATGCATATGCGTGTGTGAGTCTTTCATGATTAAATTTTTATATATGAATACGTTACATAATGCATATTTTTTCTCATTTTGTACAAAATTATGGATACACAAGATGTTTCGTTTTATGAACACTCTTTATAGCAATATGAATAATGTATGAATGAAAATATTGTTGTAAAATTTAAATGTGTTTGGTCACCAGTTGGATTTCTCTATATGTTATTCAGTATGGAACTCACTCATTAATTGAAGAGACTCTCATTATATATTATACATTTATATACGTTATTACTGAGATATATACTGATGCAGTAAAATGTATATTCATTATGCTAGTCCTATGCATAGCTGCACACATGAAGTTATTAGTGTCTCTACTATGAGTTTCTCACATGGATATGCATATCGTTTATCTTTTTCCATTTTAATTGTTCTTTTTTTTTGTTCTAAAATTTTTGTTTCTTTCTACTTTAATTAATAATATATTTTTATTTGTAATTAAATGTATCAAATTCCCTTTTTGTAACTAATTTAAATAGTGTATTAAAAGAAATTCACTAGGATTAACTCAAAAGTTCAGATGTGTTCCTTTATCTTAAAATAATAGTTAAAACTCTCGTGAGCTATTTTCAAAAATTATAGTATTGAATTTCAAAAATGCGAAGACAATTATTTGTACATTAAGAGTAATCATATCGTTCCCCATAAGTATACTAATTTCTACAAATCTCATTATATTTAGGCTTACTAACTTTCCATAGCACACATATGTTTAGCAGAAATGCTTCTGTTTCAATATAAATTATTTTCATCAGCATTCACTAAAATTAAACTACTTCTAATTCATCTTGTTAATGGAAATATAATTAAGTAATATATGCCTTAATTAACTCTTCATTAATCACTAAAACTGTTTACAATGAAAAAACCAGAAAACAATTGAATAAAGTATTGTTTTCCAGCAGGATAGACTTGTTGTGTATTTCATAAGAAGTAATCTTGTTAATGGTTTAGAGCTGTCGCATGCATTGATGTATAAATCTAATTTAAAATGGTTGGTTTATGCAATTCGATACGTATACAAAATCAGGAAATAAGTTAGAATTTCTTTTTTTTTATTCAATGATGGTGGCTGGAATATATTTGTCTCTGCTTTTATTCAGTTCAATTCATTTTCAAATAAAAATAACCGAAATAGAAATATCGATTTATAATTGTAATTCCACAAATTTCATTTATTTAATCAATCTAAAACTCGATTTTTTTAAATTCTTGTATGCAGTATATAATGAAACAAATACACACTTAAAAAGAAGCATGTGAATGTAAGAAAGCAAAGAATAATCACATCTTTTGGAAGAATAAAATGTGGTTTGTAAAATAGAATACTTAATAAAATTAATCGTTATTAAATGAATAAAATAGTTTGTAATAGTGCATGAATTTTAATATTTTTAAGTGTAGCATACTGTAGCTTTATTTGTTCCAAAACCTTACAAAGAAAATATTTGAATATATTAACTGTGAGCATGGAATTTTTAAATTGAACTACAACGTTGCTTGTTATCAGTTCTAAGCAAAAATGTGTCCCCCTACATTCTGCTATGCAAATTCTATTATTTCCTTGCATTTTTGCATGATAAAATTTAATCTTGAAAAATGTAAGTATTTGAGGTTGCTGAGAAATACAGATAACGATTTGAAGTTTAGTAATAAATGAAACTCTGATCAAGCCGTAGTGCAACGTATTTTTTTCCTTCCCGCATTCCATCTGAGATTTTGGACTTTGATACTTTTTCTATAATCTGCGCGCCGTCCTAACCAATTGAAGTTACTTTTTTTCTAACAAAAACGTTAAATAGTTTTATATATTTAGCTTGCTATATTGGGCATAGACTGGTTTCTTAGTTGAAGGTGTCTTTCGCAGCATTTAAAAAACGTTCAGTTTTATAAGTATGGGCCAACTTCTATTTGGATTAGAAATTCTTTCCGCTCTCTTGATTTACTTGGCATATATGTGTAAGTGATTTTCAATTCCTTTATTTATTTATTTTTGTGTGGCAAATTCCAATCAATAAAATATTTTAATTGAATATTCATTATTAAAAAATAATATGATTGTGAATTTAGTACTGCATAATTATTAATTACAATAATTAAAAATAAATTGGATGCTATAGAAAAGTAATAAATGAAAATAATTCGATATTTTGAGGTTAAAATATAATATTTTGTGAAATAAATAGTACTACAATATTTAACACTCGAAAAAGTGATTAATGTAATCATATTCTTATTATATAACCTATTAAATCATTATTTGTGTAGAACCTTTTCAGAATTTTTGAATAACGTGTTCAAACGGATTACATATAAATAGAAATTGACCATAAATCAATTTTACAAAGATCAATGCATTTAAAATGAAGTTATGTATTAAAAGAAAAATTAATTATTAATGGTTTGTATCTCGCATTTATGTCTGAGAAAATATTTTTTTCATAATCTATATGCGTTTAATTACGTTTAATTATATTTAAGTAATATCATCCATGTAATTTCAGATTTTCTGTAAAATACTTCTGCTAAATTGAACGTAAATCTATGAGGTATAAGGAAAAAATTTTATTTTTCATCTAAGGGGCTTAATATATTGTTTGCTCTAAAAAATAACAATGTTTTTTTTTCTAGGATATTAAAACATGTAACTTTTTTGGCTTTATTTGACAATTGAAATGAAGAGTTTTTGTATAAATACAACTTTAAAGTTATTTCTGTTTTTTAGAAGTCTAACGTAAAAATACTTATTTATCCTTATGGAAACAATCAATGTACCAAATAAAAAAATGGAATTTCTTCAGATTTTCTTTTAATGTTTAGATTAAGACGAAAAGGCCAGATAAGTTATATTTATTCAGGCGTTATTATAACTTGCTAGTGTTCCATAAACTGTGACCGCAAAGCGATTATAACGCTGAAACAAAATATTAATGTAATTTTGTTTTATTTAAAAACGTCTTAAAAAGAAAAGTGTATACATGTATCATGCATACAATGCTCATAATTCTTGAATTATATTGCGCTATACAGATGCATTTATGATTTATTCAAAAAAAAATTACTTAAAAAGTAGTTATAAAAGAGAGAATTTTGAAGAAGAAATTGAATGGAAATACTTAAGAGAAAACTCTCATCTTTATTATGTAACAAATGTTAATATACTTCAAAAATAACAAACATAAAAAAATTAATAAATTTTTGAGCTTTGGATAATTAAAAGTAAATATATAATGAGGTATAAAAAAATGGTCAATTTTTTTTTCCAACTTCATTGTAATCTGACAATTAATGATAATAATGATGATAATGATAATGGTGAAAAATTGTTAGGAAACCTAAGCAGTTTTATACAAACTAAAAATATCACACAATTTTAGTAATAAACATTTAGTAAGGACTTACTTCTTATAGTTGTTTTAGTCTTTTCTGGATTTATAATTTTAACATAATGTAAAGAAGTTTTCCTAATTATGTTAGTTGGAATATAAAATATATTTTTTATCATTGTCATACTTGTGTGCACTACAAGAGAGGTAGATAATTTTTTAATAATTGTAAACAGTTACATGTGGTGCCTTAAATAGAATTAGTACCGACATGTTTTTTCATATTCCAAGATTTTCTATTGATGACAGTTGTTTGCAAGGTCTGGATTTAGGTGTAACAGGAAACTAAAAGTATCAAACTTTAAATTTTTTTATGAATTTCTGAAGCTATTCAAACATAAATCGGGTTTGATCTGTAATTTAAATATTTAAACTAATTTGTTTTAAATATCTGTGTGCTCTTAGAACTATTTTTAATCCAATAAAGAACATTTTATAGAAGGAAAAATATATCCTCAGCATTTGGAAGGATGTATGGTTCCATTTGAAGAAGGAATTTTTTTCGAAACTTAACACAATATAATTTTAATAATTTGAAATGTTGGCAAACTAACTAATAATATATTCTTTCGAAAAACGTGTAAAAAATACGCTGAAAGTAAAATAGATTTTCTAGAAGTACTTAACTATGTAAATAAAAAGTTTGTTTGTTTATAGGCCCCTAAATCCCCCTCTACTTATTTAAGTTACACATGTATTTCCCTAAATCCATTGAGATATATAAAAGTAATTAAGGTGGTAGCTGTCTTAGAGAAATTTTGTAAAATTATGTAACGTCCAGGAACATTTTTCAAAATTCTAATATTCCTGGTAGCCGATGTTTAAAGTCACGAAATCTTAGGCGGCGTTGTTGAATCAGATTCGAAACCTGGTGTGGTTAAAAACCCACTACGTAGAAAAGTTAATATGTATGTTAAATTTGTCGAGACTCAAAATACTCACGTTGGTATGAGGGGATTTTTTGAGAGGCATGGTATCATTCTTGTCTCTTGAAAGAAATTTAAAATAACGAAGTTCATCACTAGAAAAAATTCTGAGGTAAAAAAAAAAGTTTGTTAGTACTTATGTACGCACGCAAGAAGTTATACTTCTTTGGCGTAATAACACAAAAATCTTTCTAAAAATTTTATCCTACGTTTGTAGAAAAAACGACACTAATAATAGAAAAAAAAGGCATTTATTACATTGAATTATTTATTACAACGCATTATCTAGTTAAATAAAGTTTATTTAAAGTATCATAATAAAATTATTTCTACATAATTACAAAAATGGACAATTTTTAGCATGCAAAGTATACATATTGATATTTATTACATGCATTTTTTAAAAAAATTTCCATTATATTCTCGATTTTTTGAAATTATCATTTTTTTTTTCATGCTACTATTCTTCCAAATTTTCCCTTACTTTATTCAATATTCTGATGATTATGTTCTGACAGCTACAATGGCGTGCACAAGGGGGGGTGTCCTGCGGTCCGGGCACCCCCGAAAGCCCTTGAGGTTTTTCAATTGATTTTTTTTTCAATTGAGTTTTTTTCAATTATATATATATATATATATATATAACGTAAAATTTAGTTAAGTACTTGTAATTATCAATTTATTTATTAATTAATGCTAATTATTAATTCAAATTTTTTATTTTTGCTGTTTTTTGTTAACAAAATCGACAAAATCAAAATAATTCATTGGTATTCTCTTGAGGTATGATACGAGTTGGGGGACTTTCGACCAGGGATTCCCCTTGAAAAAATTTTATGTGCGCTCCTGGACAGCTATCATGATGAAACAAAATGACATCACTGTTAGAATCTTTCCCTTTTTCACGTTTAGAGGTAGCTTCTGTTCGTTCCCAACCGCTGGCGAAACATAAAACCCGTCTCCCCCCCCCTTCTATTTTTGTTCAAAACTAAAGATAAGGAGGCTTCTGCATTCTTCTCAATTGTTGGGAGTCCAGTTTGACTTCTACAATCTGTGACACCGTTTATATAATACCAACTGACCTTTTTTTTTATTGCTCTCTTCCTCCATTATTCAAGTTTTTGAAGGACTAAAGAGACGCGAGATTCCCAAGTCCAAAAAAGGTCATGAACCTGTAAGAAGCTGTACACTCAAGTGTCATTCTCTGTCCAATCTCGGCTTAGAACAGGGAAGGCCAACCTAAATGACCTTGCAGGGCCCTTCGGAAAAACATTATAATCCTGCGAGCTGCATATATTAGATTTAGACCCATTAAAACATTTATTGGAGTGAAAATTTAAAGCGGAATGAATTATTATTATTTATTTCATTACTTTTCATCTATTCAAGTATAGATAATTTAATAATAATAATGTAATGAATCAATGATCTTTTTTTCTCGCAAACTGTCGAAATCTAGGTATATTGAGATTCAATGCAATCGCATTACGTATTCTGAATTGAATTTGTTTTTGTAGCCACTCACACTGAAAAATATATTTCATTAAATATTTCATATTCTAGTCATTATTATTTATAGGTTCATGAATATTATATTTCATAAAATTCATATGAGCCTACCCCCTTAAACATAATTTCCTGAATGGCATTAAAATGTTTATAGCTGTGTGAGATGTACTGTGTATTTTGCTTGAGAGAGTTTGTAATATAATATTTAGGTGCTGTTCTTGTTTAAATTTAGATTTTAACATCGAATTTATTGATATGCCGATAGTTCTTTCCTCTCCTCCATTTTACGTGTTTTTTTCCACAAATGGAAAAAGGTGTATTTTCCATATTTAGTTTTGCTAGACATTGTGCGGACGAGTATAAAATTATCTCATGGAACCCAAGGTAGTAAAAACAATAGAATATTCACAATATAGTAGGAAGTATATATATGCAAAGATAAAACGTGTGTGTGTGTGCGTTTTAATATTCTTCTGTTATATTACAGTAAAAGTCTTAAAGGTTTTGCAAAATAAAGTTATTATATATAAATAAAATTTTCTGTTTTAATGTATAAGGTGCGCTATAGATACTTGTAATTACACAAATTTCATAGAGAACGTGAATCCATTTTGCAAACATATTTATAAGTTTATTTTCAATTTTTTTATTGTGACTCGGGGACCCCCAGGGTTCCGTGGAACACAGTTTGAATTGAGGAACCCTATGAACTGCAAGGCGTTTGTGGGAGCTCCATTCCATTATTAGAAAAATATATCCTGAAACAATATTTAAGTTTAATCAACTTGTTATTGGTACTTTATAGATTGTAAAAAGTATTGTATTTGTTATAAAAATAAAAACGTTGAGCTGGGCAAACTGGAGCAAGGACGAAAGGCAGTCACGAGCAGAGTTGAACGATAACAACCTTCAGTCAATCGGACCAGCCAAACCTGAGATCTCATCACGATTTAAATGAATTTAAACAACCCCGCACAGGCACAATAGGACCAATAATATGGGGGCTAATGCCACTTAAGGCTCGCGCTAATACGAAAATATGGCGGACCTCCAAAAATCAAGTCCCAAGCTAAATTCCTTAGGGGAAGGGGTGACATTTTTTTCAGTCCCCATAGGATTAACATGAGAGCACGATATTTTAGTGCTTAAGCCCTCCCCATGCCTACAAAATGGAAATGAAGTAGATGACTGGATGGGTCTCGACGAGTGTAACAGTTGGTTCAAATCTCAAGTCCGAGACTCAAATAAGAGCTAAAATATTGTGAATTTAAACAAATTTAAAACAAATAAAAACTATGGAAGAAATAGCCCTATGAGCATGAAATTATAATAACTGGAAGATCGGATTGAGAGGGATCGAATGAGACAGGTTCGAATGGACTGTGAGGCTCAGGTACTGAGATATTGGCCAAAAAGCTTTAGAGGGGGTAAGGCACCTGGGGAAGATGCTTCCCAACTGATATGGTTAAAAACAATAGTTATTATGATTCCCCAAATATCAGTCCCCTAGCACCAAAAAAGAGGCATGAAAGAAAATTTCCTACCCCATAGGAATAACATGGATGACTGATATTTTAGTGTGCAAGCCCTTCACTATCGTAACCATAAGCACATAGCAAATCAAATACTTGTAGGGGGGGGCGCCAATTCGATCGACACCTATATAGACAAGATATAGCCTTTTTTTTAAAACAATATTTAAAATTATGAAATGCAGTAAATTAAAAAAAATTGATATATTCATTTCATTTCTCTTAAACAGATTTCTTGATGCGATGTAAAAGAATTAACAGTCAGTTGTATATATTCTATTATCAATATGTTTTTTAAACCTAAATTTAAAATGAATTTATATTCAAGAATTTGTAAGTGAAATTAATAAGTTATTTTTCACTGGATTATGAGAAACATTTAAGCTATGTTTTTATAAATTAAGAACCTACCTTTTTCTTCAAATGCATATATTTCTAACTTATAAAAATACATTTATGAATAATTAAACTATCAAGAACTGTGAAGAAGTCCTATACTTTTATTATATTTAAAAATGTTGTTAATTTTTCCAAAGCATCATTCTTTCTGATTCGTTTTGGTACTTGAGAAATCGTAAGCAGTCAAAAACATCATATGTACACTCTGTCACAAAAAACATATGCACCCGCAAGGAAACAAGGTCTAAGACCCCTGCGGAAAATTATGCGGTCTCAGGGGAGTTATTTTTGTCTCGAGAGGTGAAAATATAAGCAGTATTCAAACTGGTGTAATTTTTTAAGTTTAAATTAAATAATTCGAATCTTATTTACAAATGATTATGGTTTTAAAATGTACAAAATGTTTGAAATATAATCATATTTTAAAAATTATAAGCATATACAAATAAGAAAAAAGTTGTAATAAATAGTAAGTAATTTTTGAAGTTGCGCACGCTATATTCTAAAATAGTAGCGTTTGATGTATTAAACATTATAGAATTATAAAATGGATCATACTCTTTTAACCCTAGTAATTTAAGAATGATATATCTTTTGTATTTCAGAATATTTGAAAAATATTAAAAATTTTTTTTTAAAAATTGAAAATATATTTTTTTTTATTTTTAAAAAAATATAAATTATTAATCTATTTATATAAAAATAATACGTTGCAATAAAGATACATTTACATTTATAAATGAACTTATTGCTTGTAATTAAAGCTACTACTTTAGAAAATAGCATGCACAACGTAAAAAAACTTAGTTAATATTCCTTATAGAAATAATTATTTATTTCATATGCTTATAATTTTTAAAATTACGATTATATACTAAACATTTTACACTTTTCTGAAGTCCCATTCCTTTATAAATAATGTGTAAAAGATTCGAATTATTTATTTCTAATTTCAAAGAGTTATATGTATTTGAATATTGTGTATATTTTCAGCCCTCTAGAGAAATTTAACACCCCTGAGCCAAAATCTTTACAACTGTTCAGTTAATTCACCAATATTCCAAGACAGCTTCAGCTGCATTCTAAGCACGGCTGTTATGTGCTTTATTTGCGAGAGGTCCGGTGACCTAGCAGGCCGAGGGCATGCATCATATCCTTAAAGTCTTCGCGGAAGAGTATCGCAGTTGTGTCTGAACGTTATCTTGCTGATAAAAGGCACCTGAGCAACTTCATAACACACTAGAACATCCAGGATTTCGATTACCCTTAAACGACAGCTGGTGTCGTTTCGACACCGTGATACAAAATGTATAAAATAACTGCTGCGTAGTTTTTGGACTACTGTTCAATAGGGTTTATCTTTAAGACTTTTTAAATATTATTTCCAGTAATTGTCATACATTATGACCCTTTTTATCACACAAATTTGAACAAAACAAATAACTTAATTTTATAAAATGACATTAAACAATAACATTCATAAGTATTAGTATGAAAAGCAAAATCGTAATTTTTGTGAGACTGCGAGTTTCTTCATCATTATTTATAATTTTTTTGCATATTGTTTTATACATACCTCTTTTGCAATGACTATAGTGATATTCAATTTTTACTGTGCGTTTTCAGCACACCATTTTCATGCAAAAGACACACATTTTTAGTAGTATTTTCATTATTCTCTATAATTTCGTACTTTGTGCGCTTTAGTGCATTTGTAATTCCTTTAAATTCAGTATTTATCTGATTTTTCAAATTTTTTGTTCATACGTAATTTGATCGCAACAGCAGATAAGTAAATGCTATTTAACGAAACACTTAGATACAAATATTTTAGCATACCTGACTCATTTCCGCTTTGAATCCAATAACTCTGCATTCAAGGACAAATAAATGGCCAATATTACTTGTGGAAGTTTGTTTTACTAATATAATCTACAGGGTGAGCTATTTTTGCTGAACGTCAGCTAATTTATAATGATAAATGGCATTGGTGTCGGAACGACACCAATGGATGTTCTAGGTATACTTCATAGTAAAATCTTTTCTCATTAACCTATAATCACAGAACTTTTTTCTGTGTAATGAAAAAGGATTAAAAATTACGAAGAAGTTTCAAAATCTCGGCAAAAAATGTGAAAAGGAGAACAAACTAAGCATTCTCTGGTGTAGAATTGACAATAATGGACGTTCTAGTGTTAAAGAACGACTAGAGGTGATCTGGTATCCCAACAATTTTCTGGTCACATTGTTACATCTTGTGTCATCACTGAAGGCTCTCAACAACAAATACCAGATCGGATCAGCAGCCTGACCACCTCTAACCTCTTATGAACTTGACATTAGCATTAAGACTGAATAGGGATTAGTCGCTGAAGATTACACGCCTCCTGTTACTCACACTCTAGTTTGTCTGAGAGTGGAAAAAAAACCTATTGTTACTGCATAACACATATGTTCCCAACCTTTTTTAAACTGGATTTTCTAATAAATATTTCGATATCGCCCCCTTTTCTAGTGAATATTTCTATACCGCCCCCTCCCACTTTAGAGAAATAAGAGTGTACACAATACATGGTGAAAACAAGAGTATGTTTTAAAAAATATCCTATTATTAAAAGAATATATTTTTTTAATTTCATTTTTTCCCTGAAGTCCCAGTTTTTTTTACTTGCGAATCTGAAATATCTATTGCCACAAATATATTTAAATGTGTAATATTATATATATTTTTAGTCATAGGTAGGATATTGTTGGAATTGAAATGCTACTGAATTTCTTCTTCATTCAAAAGAATGGAATAAAAGATTTTTAGATTACCTGTTATAAAGACAGGCTGGGGTTCTGTGTGTGTGTGTGATACGAAGTAATTCATAATACACTATTGCTTTCAAAATAAATATAAATTGACAGTTTCAACCTTTAAAGAATCACGTTAATTCCTGGTTAACCTATTTAATTATGTTTCTTGGATAATATACGTAATGAAATGCAGTGGACGAAACATGCTTCCTACTGCTCACAGATAAAGACAACACGTGCACTACAGAAATTAAAATGCACTATATCATTAAATTTAATATACAAGGGGTGATCAAATGAAAAGGTACGAAACGACATAAAAATGAAACAGTTAAATATTTGCATATTCTGCCAAGGGAGAATGTAGCGAGACATCTCGGGATGCCATTGGAGACTCTGACTGGGATCGGATCATGCGCGGGTGCCCGCATGCGCAGGAGAGAGCAAAGGCTCTTATAAAAAGCGGCGTCCAAATGATGCGAGCACAGAATTACTCGAGCACAGAAAAAGCATTCACTCCGATCTGTACTGTGAGACACTCCGACGCCTACGCAGGTCCATCAAGAACAAAAGACCGGGGCTGCTCACGGAGGGTGTGGTTCTGCTCCATGATAACGCGCGTCCACACGTCTCCAGAGTCACACAAATGGAACTGGACAAGTTCCAATGGGAGACGTTGGACCATCCGTCCTACAGTCCGGACATGTCACCCTGCGATTTCCATGTGTTTGGTCCACTGAAGAAACACCTGAAAGGAAAGCGCTTCAACTCGGACGACGTACTCAAGGACACTGTGAAGGACTGGGTCTCGTCACAGCCACAGGAATTCTGGGAACAAGGAATCCTGCGGCTTGTTCATCAGTGGGATCGTTGTGCTCAGGCCTATGGTGTATATTTTGAATAAAGTCTATATTTGTACCCACCGTGTCGTTTCGTACCTTTTCATTTGATCAACCCTTGTAGATCTGGATGTAATGCAATCTTTTAAGTTTTTCATCCACTTCCCGTACTACCGAAATATGTGAATTTTCGTACATGTGATATAGGAATGATTTAAATACATACAATCAATACATACAATCAGTATTAAAGTTTACTTTTGTCAGTACATAATGAGCGTTTTTTTTTAGTCTTTTCTGGTTAATCTGCTCAAGCTCCTCTGTGCAATCTCAACGCCCCCCTGAAAGCCTCAAACGCAGACAAGGAGGCGTTATCGCCCACGTTGAGAACCTATGGCCTAACACGTAGGGTCAGTGATTTGCATCTCACTGTCCGTTTACCAGTTCACTCAAAATGGTTTCCCTTATACCACTGGATTTCTGAAAGGTGGCATCTGTATTTGAACCGATTCTAACGACATTGTTGATGAGGATATGGTCGCTCTTATGGTTGATCAGTCGCCCCGCCCCTTTGGGATCCTGGGACGCCCTTTCCCTATGCCATTGTACATTATATCTACTGTGACTCATTGTTACTAACACAGAGAATCTACCATATCTCTCCGTCCAAGTTTCTTTCTGAGTCCTACTGCCCCTCTAGAAATCCGGCCAATGCTTGTACTGTCGATTGTGACGCCTCTAGGACATATCTAGTCACAATACCGTCCATCAAAGTCAACAAATTTGTTTAAATAACCCTATGCCACGAGAAGTAAAGCTTTTAAATTCTCCCTGCCGCGTCCCTCATATTCGCATAGAGCACTTACCATAATATCATTGCCATCGAAATTTTATTCATTTTGCATAGATCATACCAAACTACTTCCCTGCGTAGTTTCGTGTTAGAAGCTCGATCTCTTTTGGGTGCATATATTTTCCGAATGTATACATTAATTTGTTTCAATATAAAAACTATTGTGTACTTTGCTGAAATAAAAAAAAAAATCTTTACTTATGCTCATTTCATTAAATTGATAGTTGGTTCTAATAATTTACTACAGTTATGACTAATTTAATTCCATAAAATATTATAAAAAAGAAATGAAATTTGACTGTGTTACGTACATTTGTAAATTAAGTGATTACTAATTGGAAAAATATAAATGTACTAAACAATATGTTATATATAATCTTATTTTAATTTTATATATTATTTACCATATCGACATCAAATTGTTGTAACTTTTCTAAGCATTAGACTTACATTACAATATTTTGTTTCAGGTAAATATCCAATATCGGATGAAACTGCGGACCATGTTGAAGATGTGACTTTTTTAAAGTTCCTTCTGCTCATACAAGTTGCTAAGATTGTGTTTCTTTTAATTCTAAACATTTTAGGAAATAGGAAAATTGAAAATGTTGAGAGGGAATATGCAGAATTACAATTGGAGAAGGAACAAGTGCTACGTAACGACTAATTTCTATATAATTTGCATAATTGACCTGTTATGTGAACATAAAAAACAGCAGTACTCTTTTCAGGATCATTTGTGAAATTCTCTTTTAATTTGCCCACACTCATATGTTAATAGATTTTTTAATCATTTCGTTCTTATTCTTTCTGTGTAAATGTAGTATTAGAATGAGAGAAAAAATTATTCCTTTGAATAGAACTGCCAAAATAAAGTGATTTGTTTTATTTTAAAACTAACTAATTTATTTTATTTATCAGTCAATCCACTCACAAATATTTAAAATTAATGTATTTCATTTATTTCCATTTTATGACTTTTTATAAATTAAACAAAAAAAAAATGCAAAGTACCACCCGATACCATGGAAATTTGTGAAAAGAACTGTTGAGTATAGTTAAAAAAAGTTTTAGTCGCAGAGATTTAGTTTACATCTACAATGCATTATGGATATACGGTTTTTTTTCTTTATATAAAGTTATTTATATTTTAATGCATATTTTGGTACTTTTAGAATTAATAGCTTTGATTTGTATACATAATAATTGACAAAATTATGAAATATGCAATACAATTTCGTCGATTTCTAATTCAGATAAAAAAATAAATAAATTTATTTTTTAGAAATATTTATGTAAATTGACACCTAGAAGACATTTTTATGTTTGGTCAAAATTCAAATATTTTACAATCAATATATTTTTTTTTATAATTTTAAATGATTAAATTTTATTAATACTATATATATATATATATATATATATATATTATATATATATATATATATATATATATAATATATATATATATATATATATATATATACATATATATATATATATATATACATAAATATATATATATAATCTAAATTTCTCTCTATATATTTATATATGAAGTCCAGTGCCTGAGTATTAGTGCATCACGCTTCAACACCATAGGTCTGAGGCCCAAACACCGAGCTAGGAACGCTTGACTCAGCCTTTCATACCTTCAGGGGACGATAAAATGATCACCAAGCTTGCTTGGAACTTAACACTGTAGGTTTCGCATCAGACTGACCACCTGGCTGGAACATCCGCTCATGCACCTCAGGGCCCAAGATCGTGTATACTGAGTTCTGAGTTAACCACTTTAGGCCTTGGCCCTAATGGGCTGTTTCGCCACTAAGTTATATATATATATATACAATTCATATAAATATACATAAATTAGTTATAAGCCTAAGATAACTACTAAATATATTGAAAGTATTTATATATATATATTACAAAAATATACACACACTAGTTATAAACCTAGGATAACTATAGTCATGATAGAATAAACTCTTAGCCACAGTAGTACTAAGGCAAACTCCTGGCCTTAGGAAACAGGATTGCAGGTTTACCCACCCACCCACACACTTACACACACACACACATATATATATATATACATATATATATATATACATATATATATATACATATATGTGTGTGTGTATTTCTTTTACTTGAGTTTTTTTAAAATAGTATTTTTAATACTGGCCAACACTACTTTGGCTGTTGAACTAGTATATTACCCTCTAAATAGTAGAAATTGTTTTCAGTAAACAATTGATATCCATCGTCTTTTTAATGGTTGACGGCTGCCCAATGCTAGCGAGGGTCAAGGTCTACGGGAATATATTATTATGATGTAGGGTTTTGACTTTAATTGTCGGAGTTCATTTTGTCATAAGATTGCGACGTCTAAGAACCACAGAAGGATGCGGCTGTTAGGGTCATTGACTTCATAATTTGTTCGAACATAATTCTTTCCAATCCATTTTTAAGTTGGAAAATTTTATGAATTCTGCGTCCATTTTTAATTATCGAATAAATGTAGACTTATATATAAAGTCAATAAATATTAATTTTTCTATGAAATGATCTAATCAGTTGTTTGATTCATAAACATTTCAACTCTGTACTTTCAAATAGCTTGGCAATTACGAACTATTAAATGTATATTTTTTACTTTAAGGAAAGGACGGAAGATTCTAATTTTTAGATGTATACTTTAATTTCTTTCGATATAATCACGTGGACTGAAAGCTTTACTAATGTTTTATTTGGAATGTTCATGATATATTTCAAAATATATTCCTTTAAAAATATATTATTGATGGTAAATTATCATAAATTTGTATTACAAAGGTGATGATAAAATCCTAGTTAAAGTCGGGTGCATGAACTTAAGCAAAAAATTCATGAGTAAAACTCGTTTAATTTTTGATGGTTTTAGAAAAAAAAGTAGCAATACTCATTCTATCAATGTACACTCATGTCCATAAATTAAGGATAATGAAGTTCAGGGAAAGAAAGAGACAGAAGCAAAACAAATTTGACTTATTTGTTAAGTCTTTTTATTAAGCAAAAGGTAAAGAGCAAAAAAGATGCTATATGTTTGACATAATTAATAAAAAATGCGATTTTTACTCCCTGGAGCAAATTTCAAAAAAAGAACCTATTTACAAAAAACAGTATAACATGGTTAGTATGATGATTAATACTGAGTATGTCTAACGGACGATGCAATACAGGGCTTACAAAGCCTACGCATGCTGAGTATCAAATTATCAATCTGATGTTGGGGAATATTACACTACTCATCAAGCAATGACCACCGAAGATCCGGTAGACAAGTGGGAGGGGGTTGAAGAGCTGCAATTCGTCGGTCAAGCTTATCCCACATATACTCTATTGGACCCAAGTCCGGTGAGTATGCTGGCCAATCCACACGGGTGATATCCTCTGATTGAAGGCTTTCGTCAACAATGTTTGCACGGTGAGCACGGGCGTTGTCATCCATAAACAGAAATTCAGAACCCATGGCGCCCCAAAACAAACGTACATGTTGTTCCAGAATGACATCCCGATAGATGTGGCCTGTCATCGTTACACTCTGAACATGCAGGTAAGTTCTGAAACCAAGAATAATTCCTCCCCAAACGATCCATCCTGCGCCCCCGTAACGGTGTCGTTCAATGGTGTTCTCTTGGTGATAACCGGTACCTGGCGCTCTGCATATTAAAGTCCGGCGAGAATCAGACTGCAAACTAAACCTGGACTCGTCGAAAAACATCACACAAGACCACTGTTACGGTGTCCGCAATGCATGTTCTCTTCTCCAGGTTAATCGCAGGCGACAGGGAGTTGTGGTAAGGGGAACACATCTGACAGGCCTACGAGCATATAGACCAATGTGCCCTAAGCGTCTGTACACGGTCTGGCTTGAAACTGTCGTACCCGTAGCTGAAGAGAGCTGATGAGATAGGTCTGATGCTGTGCTCCGTCTGTTTCTTTTGGCAGTAACTGCAAAATACCGGTCCTCATTCGGCGTTGTAACTCGGGGCGACCTGTGCTGCAACATCTACTCACATTACCATCATCTTGGAATCGTTGCCAAAGCCTGCAGATGACACTCTGAGCGATTAAAACTTCTTCAGATACTTCCAGGTTGGTACGTCCACATTTCAGTCGTCCGATAATTCTACCACGTAAAAAATCTTCCAAATGCTTCCTTTGTGCCATAACTATGCGGTTATCACACTGAAAGGCTTTTAAAGCGCTTGTGAACAATTTTACTTCTTTGCCACCATTCCTTATATACCCCTCTCTTACACTCTCGTCATTGTGACTTACTATCCGCGCTATCTGGTGGTTTCCTGTAATTTGCATGTTCTTCTTCAATATGTATGTGATAATTCTACAGGTGAAGTTTTTATTTCAGAGTTCAACTTCTGTGTGATTCTGTATTATTCTTAATTTATGGACATGAGCGTATTTTTACTCCTAATTTTTCTTATGACAAAATTATTCTCTAAGGAAACTCTAAAATTTAGCAGAATATACATACATACACACACTCTTATATATATATATAATATTTGAGTTAAGTATATATAATTTATCATTACTTTTAACCATTCTAAAATATGGGCGGTTGATTTAATCACACATTAAGTATAATTATATTTCATTCGTTCCGTTCGACTTATTTCAATCGTAATTTATTTTCTCCGCTTTTTTGTGTCAAATATTTGGTACTTATACATTTAATATATTAAAAATCTCGAATTACACACACACACACATATCAATAGCTTTTACGTAAACTTCAACTTAAGTTTAACGATATTTGTCTTACGATAATTCTGGTTTAATCAATCTTTTAATTGTTACTCACATTTAGTTATAATTCACAGTTATATGTTTTGCATCACTCTGTAAATGTCAAGCTAAGATACTACTCAAAGTGAAATTGTTCTAAAATTTTTTGGGTGGTTAATTAGAGCAACCTAAGCAAGAATGTATCTAATTTTTAGTTAAAATTCTGAATGAAAATGATATTTAAAGTCTACAAAGTTTTTTTATTTTTTACTAGTTCTTGCAATTGTGTTTTTTTTATGAATAAATCTATTGCTAAAGGATAAAAAATGTAATCACTGAAAAAAAATTTTAAATGCGCCATTTTTGTTTCTGTTTTTTTTTTAAAATTAATATATACTCGTCCATTAATTACCATTACAAAGGACTTAATTTTATTAAAAAGTTAATTTTAAGAGAGAGTTATATCAAACGTAGATGAAAAGTATATATAAAGTTCTTTCTTCTTATTGTTCAAATGTGTTAGTCTTTTAAACAAAGACTAATACAAAAAGTTAAAATTAGAAAAAAAATAACAAAGATTTTACCGGATTCATATAAAGATATAAATTTACAAGACTTTCACTTACGCTGTCTGTATACCTTTAAATAGTTAAACAAAATAAAGGAAATGTTATAAGCATCAGAATACTATTAATGAATAAACATATTACTATATTATAAGCTATTATTCATTGCTTGTTTATTGTTACTTTAAGTTTGGTTTTTTAAAATCTTTTAAATGATTAATTTTAAATCCGAATCTTATCATCGCTTCATTACTATATATTTTGAAAAACAGGATACTTTAATATATATATATAAATGATAAATATTCTTGAAGAAAGAGGTACACATATATTCAAGTATAACATTGCTAGTACACTTCCCCTGTTTTGTGTAGTTTAATAAATATTCAACTAAAAACTGTACATTAAAATGCAAGGATTTGTTTTTTCATATTTCATTTCAAATGGTGACATTTTCTTTAAAGTTGTAAATAATTTTGATTAAAATGTGTATTGAATACTTTTATTGTAAAATTTAATTGCATACAGTTGGAAACTGATAAATGCTAATTTTTTTTATTTTTGAAGTATGAAGGCATTATTAAATACAATCATTCAACAATTTACTAATTTATTAAACTATTAGGACAATCTTATTCATAGTATTCAATGAAATGACATAAAAAGATAAGAAACACATTAAAGATAGTTAATAATAAGGTTTTCAAAATAATATGGTGACGAATATATCTTCTCTGAGATAATATTTGTTTACGATTATTTACCTTGCACAATAACGCTGTATTACTGCAAGCAATTTTTAAGAAAACATATGAGAGATCCCTTTGTGCTGTATGTTTGAAAGGGATTTTAAAGGGAGTGGAACACCAAACCAGCTTTAGATTTATAAGAGAATAAAAAAGGAATTGTGAGATTAAATATTAATAAGTATAATTATAATTTATGTGTATCAATTCTCGATTAAGTTGCAAATAAATTGTGATGATATGACATTACAGGTAAGTGCTATCACTTCTTATTAGCAGGATGAACTCTTTTGGAAAAAAACATCATGAAACACTTTTTTACTAAAATGACTACCTGTTTTTCTACAAGTCCTATTTCCCCTCTTTTTTTTTTTTTTTGGTAAATTGACCGTAGCTGACTGTATTGATTTCACTCCATTAATTTTGCTTTTAAATGCTAAGCAACTATTTTTTTTAAGAATTAAAATAAAAACTATATTTAAGCCGGTAGATTATAGTGTATTTTGTGGAAACTTCTTGAACTATAATCAACTTTTATACTGAGAATTTTCATTCCCATCACACAATTATTTCTTCGTAGTCTTTAAAAGTTAATTCTCCCTCTCTCCCTTTATACATATATATACATATACTAGCTGACCCGGCAAACGTTGTTTTGCCAAATAACCGCCCATAAAGTAAATTTGTAAAAATTTATGTGGGTCGTTTGGCATTGGCAGTAATGAGTCCACTTTGTGATAAACTTGGCCTTTGATTTTGAATGTTGAATTAAATTGTTGACCATTTGAAGCGTTATTTTTAACTATTTCTGTTGCTCCGAACGATGTCATTTGGAAACATGTATTGAATGTTCGAATTGACTTCAGGAACAGGTTAGAATCGAGATCCGTACTGATAAGTAAACCGTTCAATGGTTCAGGTGGTGTTTCAATTTCTGGTAGTTGCACTTTTCCTGACACGCAACACATCCCGGCTGTCTCATTTTTAAATTTAAGCGCATTACAATGCGGACATTCCTTGTATGTAGCACCAGTTGTTACATTCGAATGAGCGTAATACTTAACATTGGGGTCATACTCGAATGCTAGAGGACGGAATGAATCGGATGTAAATGCTCGATGTACTTGTTGGCGTTGTTGGTCATTTGCTCTGAGTATGTCAAATAGGAATCGACGCGCTTGTCTTTGTTGATTTTGTTCAACTCGTACCTCTTGTGATAGGGATTTACGCAACTGCGCCATATTCACAAGCGCATCTTCATTATCCTGTTGGATTTGTTCGTCTGTTCTTTGAGCTCTTCTATTTCGCATAGCTGTGAATTTAGTAATTCGATGACCTAAATCAGATCCTTTGCGCCTTGCTGACATTATTTACTGTACAAAACACACAAATAGATCAAATTGAAGTACTTAATGCTAGAAAACAGTATACTGATAATGTATCTGTTCTTTTATTATTTTACCCCTACCTTTCACAATTATAAATGATTCCCGAAAATTTTGAGCGCACTGAATATTACAGTTTTATTAATTGGCGTTTAATAATAAATAAACTAATAAATAATAAATAAGAACTCAAAATGTTTCAATCATCTGTGCTTTTCGAAATATAAAACTCTTTCACATGGAATAAAGCTCAACAGAAATATATTATTTACAACTTCCCTAAATGACAGTGATGTATTTATCTTCCTTTAATTTTTCTCTTGGTCTGGGTTTTCTTTTTTCTCTGACACAGTAGTATTTTCACATCTGGCGCGAAACCGATTTTCGACGGGAAGCGAAACAACAGACATGGGTTTTAAGGTTTTTAATTAATAACTTCTCAACTAATTGCAATATCGGAATGAAAAATAATTTACGTCCTATTCTCATATCTACTGAATATACGTACACAATTTCATAAGATTTGGTCCAGTCGTTTTGGAGGAGTTTGGCTACAAACACTGTGACACGAGAATTTTATATATTAAATGTGTGTGTGTGTATGCGTGCACGCGCGCGTGCGCACTTGCGCGTGTCTGGATATATTTTAATTGAATTGTTTAGAATTAAATGATTTCAGAGCATTATCTCACACAAAATTTTCTCAATGGTAGAAAAAAATGTATTCGTGTTCAAATTAAATCAATACATAATTCATTTTATTGTAGAATTTATTAGTTTCTCAGCTCGAGTTAATCAATAATTTAAAGCATATATTTTCCAAAATACATCATTCAAATAACTTTCCTACTAAAAGATTATAAATTATACCGTTTTAGAAATGAATTATTCATTAATTACAAACGCATTTATAAACGCATTACAAAGGATTTACAGATCGAATAACACATTCAAAAAGCTTGTACAATCTTTATATTTCATGCAAACTCTTTAGCATTTGTTAAAATAAAATTTCGAGTGCAATGTATGACAGTCTTAAATTCGTAGACGGATTTCAACACCATAACATTTTGATTTTATTTTTAATGTTATACGAGTCTCCTTGAACTTTGACATTCAATGTATTTTTGTGACTTAAGAACAATTTAAACTTAAAATAACAATTTTTTCTCCATTAACTATTATAATTGTAAGAAAATATAGGAAAAAATAACTTTACTCCGATTGTTCTCTTTAAAATAATCGGATTATGAAGAAACAAACCAAATCATAATGTTTTGAGTTTAAAATGAACAGAAGTTAAGTCTGGGTCTTTGGTGAAATAATTAAAAAGAGTATTCGATTCTTTTCTAAGATTCTGATTACTTTTAAGGAAAGAAGATTGCCTTAAATCATACTTAACTTTAAACTTATGCATATAATAGCTATTTATTTTTATGTTTATTGGTAATTTAAATAAAATCCATACAATACCGTTTCTAATAAGTTATTGATTCGATATCGATAATTTTATGCACAAATTATGTATTTCCACGCCATAGTCATGTAGTTTTATATTTCAATAAGAGCAAGAAAAAAGGTAATTCTTTTTCTTGCTTTTTCTTTTATTCTTATTTTATACTTACTTAATAGAGACATATATAATTGATCTGTACTGAAAAAATATATATTAAAAATATGGATATATAGTTGAATTGAACAAAAATATAGCCCTCCCCCCTCTAAAATAAGATACCTAAAATATTTACAAATGCTTTTTTATTTGTATTTTGTATGTTAGAATCGCTAGTTAAATTTTCAGGAAATAATCTCGATTAAAAAGCTATTACTTTGCTAAAATTACATTTATTTGCAAATTTTGAAACTCAAGTAGAAAGTTAATCCAAATGCAAGCTTTATTAGCAATTTTATTTTTGCATACAAATATTAAACACTGAAAAGGATCGAGTGTCCTATTAAAAAACTAGAAAGAGAATGTTCAACATTTTTATATGATCAATCGATTGAAAAAAAATAGTTTTAGTTCATACGAAATATGTAGTTAATGTTTTCAAGTGTTTATATTCAGGAAAACTCGGAAATTGTATGTTTGAAAACAATAGAAAATTTCTGCAGAGTTAACCTTTATTAGGTTGCAGGAAGTATAAATTACAACAAAAACACCATTCTAAATGATGTACAGTTGAATAAATTTGGTAATCATGTGCAACCTTCTACAAAAAATACATAGATGTTGACGTTTGTAGTCTACTACAGCACATAAGAACAAGGTACGTTTGCACAACTTTGAATGTCGTACTGAGTATTCCCTGTTTCTGACATTTCATTGAAAATAATACATATCAGTTCTCAAATTTTTCAATGCCAAATATATCTAACTAGCTGAAAGTACCCGGCTTTGCCCGGGTTTAAAATAAGGTTCTCTGTAGAAGCGTACAAAACTGTTTATTTGCATGCAATAAAAGGGTACATTTATCCAACCTTTTCGGGAAGCGTGCCACAATCTGATATAAAAAAAATTACGCGTGCCATTTCCAACTTTTCCCCCCAAACTAAAATATGCAAAAGTGAAAAATGTTACTTATAGGCCTTATTATGGGTTATTACACAAAAAAAATACTTTTATATGTAAATTCTATGTAGTGAAAATGTAAAAAAAAAAAAAAAAAGAAACGAGTCTTACAGTAATCGCATATGATGTGTAACATCTCACTTGTTATCATGGTAAATACACAATAGTGACTTTAATCCTGAAAGAAATGAGTCGGTTATGACTGGAAATAATTTTATATCGAATAATTATATCTTTAATGAAAATTTTATTTAATTAACACAAGGAGTAATGCAGTTTTTTTTATCAAAAATATTTATTGTTGTTCAATTTGGGGAAGAGCGGAGACAATAGGTTTATGAAAACTAAAGTATGACACATATACTTGCGATTTCAAAGTATTTAAAAATCATTGAAAAATTGCGTCAATAACAGTACCACTGTTAGTTGTATAAAAAATTCGAATAATGTTCCTTTCGAGCTTGAGTTCATCTTTCAGAAAAGCTATGAGGGGCTCAGCTTCTGGCATTAACTGAAGTTAACGTTAAAATCACCACTCAAAATCATGGGAAGCGAGTGATAGTTTTTTTTAAAAAAAGAGCAGAACCACCTTCGGTATACTGTAAAAGTACAAAATGCGAGAAAGCTTTACTTTTTATAACTGTTTGATTCGGAGAAATGAATGCGAACACCAAAATGACAAGACTTGCTGGTATGTGAGGTAGGCGGCCGTCTTAATTGTTACTACAGTTGGGCCCTCAGACAAGGGTAGCGAAGATACACCGTCAAGCGCCTGCTTAAAAATAAGAAATTTTAGAGAAAATTAAAAATATCCGTTTACTTAATCAGTTAGTTTTTTTAATCGAGAAATATTTTTGAATCACAATTAAAAATAGTATATTGACAGCGACAGGAATTAATCCCAAAGTATGAAAATGATAAGTACTTAAATACTTATTCAAATAATTCCATATTACTTACTCCTATTTTTTTTAAGAATGATGAGCTTTGTCAGACGCTTTAAAAGAAATATAATTGTTAATATATAGTTTACACATATATAAATATATCCTCAGATTTCACACACAACGAGCCCTGAGACTTTGACATTAGAGCGTAAGAATCACAAGTTCATTCTGTATGAAGTCTAATAAGACTTGCGGGTATGTGCGTCTTAATTGCT
Source organism: Trichonephila clavata (assembly GCA_019973975.1). NCBI lineage: Eukaryota > Metazoa > Arthropoda > Arachnida > Araneae > Nephilidae > Trichonephila > Trichonephila clavata. Next base: position 97,233 of record BMAO01010436.1, read on the forward strand.
AGTAGAGTTGGACCCCGAGACGAGGCTAGCGAAGAGACACCCCCAAAGCGCTGAATTGGTCAAATCAAACAGCACGCGCTTCCCCGACTTCATGTTACCCATTTCCGTCCCTTTTTATGAAATCACTCCAACAAATATACAGCAACCGAGAGTAAAGATGTTACACATAAAAAAATGGTATAACAAATAAAACAAAAGTAGAAACTTACATTTTATTGTTGATATAATTTTACAGGATCAATCAGTTACCTGAGGTGCAAAATAAAAATAAGCAGCTTGAAACCTTCAATTTTAAATAATTATTAAGCTGTCAGTACTTTTTAATGTGGCTTTTGAATTTGTATTTTTTTTACAAAATCATCTATATTTAGATCAGTTCGTGAAGTTACTAACAAAATTAGGTGTTTTAGGTGCATATCAGTTAAATTTGAGCGATATTTTAATTTAATTATGTTCGTTACAGAAAACATTTCTTCGCAAACATATGTTGATTCAAACCTAAAACAATATCTGACCGCTAAATCATGTAAATTTGGAAAACTACACTGGTGGCACACATTTCCAAAATTCGATGTAATTCGGATCATTAGCGAATAAATATTTCCTTATATTTGCTTTTCAGAATAATATGGTGCTGTAGGTCAATAATTTCAATTTGTACTAGAGGTGAGTAGCAATTAATGTTTTGAAGAGAAATCGAAAAAGGTCCTTCTTTGAACCTTCCCACCCTCTCTTACCCTACACTTGTATGGCCATCACTTTTATTTACATCCTCATCATCACCACAAAAACATTCAAAATCACTCTCAATGACCAACTTGCATGATTTCCTTTTTTTGGTTCATTATCACACGGCTCAGAACAGGCACATGGAGCACTACTTTTAGCTGGAGGAGGCCAGAGTGAGGTTGGGATGGAACGAAACCTGTTTACGAACCTTCTCCATGTAATTTTGTGTACGTGTACCAAATTTCACGTTATTTGGTTGTCTGGATCTTGAGTTATAAGGGAACAAACAGACAGACAACAAATGCGTCTATATGTATATAGATTTATAATATCTTATGCAGATTATAGTATTTTTCTTTTATAGATTTGTGTAAATTCTTTAATTTTTCATTGCAAAATCTATCTAATTTATCGCTTCTTTTATGGATTTCAGTATTTTAACATAGTGATCCCAGATTTATTTGAGTTTCTGGGTAGTGAGATGGATCTCACAGTTTTAGTAAAATTATTTTTATTTTCAAATTTATATTGCAAATTGACATATTAAACTATTGTACTTATAAGCAAGAACTTTACACATACTATATTAATCAAATACTTTGTATAATCGTCTGCTGGGCTCTTTCTCAATGGTCTAAAACTGGATCTCCTAACGTTTTATATACACCAAAATAGTAAAGCAGAATTTCTCGTAGGTTTCTCGCTTATCTCCAGGTCACCTTCTAATCTCTCTTTAAACTTTTTAGACGGGAACCTCTCATGACCCTTTAATAGCTGGTTCGAAGTAACACGAACCTGCACAGGTCAGAATAAGTCCCTGCCACCAATGGTTCTTTCGGAACAAAGTCCAGTCTGACCGATACCATCTGGACGCCACATGTAAACAATTACATGGAAGATCATAAACAGATATGCCACTCCAGCACAGAAAATACAATTCTTAGCATTTCCTCCTCAAAATAGCACTCATGAGCAGCACATCACGTATTAAATGGAAAAAAAGAATGGACATCCATTGAAACAGGTATATCTTATCTATAGCCCGCTTTGAAGGAGAAACCATATGTTGATTGATTCCACCACTGGAAGAAAAGTGGGGTTGAAGGTAGATGGCTAAGAAGCGTTGCTAAAATATTCATAATTGTTATGTAATTCCGTACAAAAAAAAAAAAAGCAAAACATTTGTGTCTTATCTTTGAATAGCTCCCAGTATGAGAGGGGAAGCATAATTTCAGCCAAAAAATGATTTCAAAAAAACAAATTAATTTTAGGTAATATATAAGCTAATCGAATTTTCTTTTATAAAGGAATCTAAGTTTCAAAAATATTTTAACGTAGCATTACTAGAAAAAAAATCGTCTTATAAAGGGTTATATATCTTGAAAATGTTCGACGAGTATTGGGATCAGCTAGCTTATGAGGTATCTTTATGAATTTATAAAGCTTCTGGGATCTAAGAAACAGAAAGGTCAGATTTTTCTTCTCTAAATCGAAGGTAAACAAGCCAATGTTTGTTTATTATTACATATCTTTTGTGACAAATTAAACATTTTTGGTTCTGATGGTCATACAGTATGATGGGCATAAGTATTACTGTATGGGCATACAGTAATACTAATGGAAAATAATTTTTAATAAAATGAAAATGATAAATATGACACTGGATGGGCCCTAGGATGAAGTGTTTGACGAGATCCAAATTGAATTATTTTATTCTTATTGATGGTTTAATAAATCGTTAGCTTCTTTTAAATATTTTAAAAGACAACTTCTTATTTCGATGAAAACAATGATCATAATATGATTTGATTTTTTCAAAATTATGTTTTCATTCTAAAATAACATGAACGCTATTGAGGAAGGACCTCGCAATTATGAACATCTATCGTGACGAGGACATAATATTTACTCTAAGCATATGACCCTGAACATACACACTTCAAATGCATCTGTAACTGTTTGGAAGTTTACCAGTTATGGATCTATGTAATCGCGGTCTTTAAGACCAGTTGAGCTCCTTCAGAAAAAGCAAATGTTTAGAGTCCATTAACATGACATTAAAACGAAAGGGTAATTAAAAGCAATGATTGCCGATAAATAATAATACCAAAACACTCTAATGAACTTTATGTCCGCGTATTCGAAAACTATTGTGGATCATAAGAAAATAATTCTAAAAAGTAGGTAATTTTTTAATTCCTAAATTTTAAATAACGTTGTAGATAAAATAATAAACACAGTGACCAAATGACTTATCACCTTTTCTTATAATTATTTTTATTCTTCCTTAAATTTCAACTAGGAAAATATTCATTAATATCTTAGAAAAAGTATTTTTCAAAGTACTCGATTCTTTATTTAAAGTTATGTTTATTTTAATTTTATAAGACTAATTATTTTTGTTTTATGATGACTTCAAAAAACTATTATTTAGTTTGAAAAAGCGCAGATAGTGTTTCTTTTTTGACAAAATTGTGTGAAAGTCCCTGAAATTTCAAAACAAATTAGAATATCAAACAGAGAGAGAAACGTAATAAAAATATGTAAAGCATATTTAACTAAAGGTATCACAAAAGCTTCATGATCTAGGGGGTATAGACCTAAGTGGCATAGACCCAAGGAAATGGCCAGACGTGATGAGAGGAAAACGAGGCAAATTGTGAAGAAAAATAAAGAAAACCGTCGATTGACAAATTTACAAATTAAAAATGAGCTCAATTTAAATTGAGAAACAAAGATCTCTCTAAAATAACACTAAGAAGAAAACTAAAATTTCTAGGATTTGAAAGTCGACGACCAACACAAAAGCCTTATTTGTCAGCTTTAAATCGATAATAAGGCTACGCTTGGGCTAAAGAATTGAAAATATGAGATGTAAAAATGAGGTAAAAAGTTGTATGGTTCAGTGAAAGCCGTTTTTTACTTTTTACAAATGATGGCTGACAAAAAGTTCGCTGGGAACAACATGGTTCAGATTGATTAGTAACAATCGTGCATGCTGGAGGTAAATGATTAATTATCTGGAGAACATTTGGTTGGAATGGCATCGGTCCCCTTATCACTATAAAGAGTAGCAAAACTGGAAATGAGTGCTTATCTCATCTAGAAAATGTTGTTAAACCATTAATGAAAGATTGGTTTCTGGATGGTGACGGGATTTATTTGGTCCACAATTCTACTCCTCATCCCACCAAAATTGAATAGACCATGCTTAATCATAACCATAATGTATTTAATCATTTGAAATGGTCATCAAAAATTCCTGATATAAGTGAAGTAAAAAATCTGAGAGATGGACCTGAAAAGCATTTAAGAGAATCAAATAACCTAACAATTGTCAAAGAACTAGAGATATCACTTCATAAAGCATGGTCTGAAACCACTGTAGAGAGATGAAAAAAGCTTATTACCTTAGCTTACCTTATTATCCTACAACTTAGTGCTATGTACAAAATAAAAGGTGGAAGTATCAAATATTAAATGACGTGACATGCCATTTGGCCAATATGTTTATTTCGTTGAAATTTCATCATATCACATCGTTTGTGGGGCACTGTAATAAACTTCAACAAGCAATGTGTTTTAATTCTTTTTGATGCCCAGGAATTGAACCAATGTTCTTTATAGCATTAGAAAATACATTTTAGTTTCTGAATGTTTGTTGCAATGAATTAACATAAATTCGTATTTTTAGCTTCTCTGTTTTAATTATTTTTAACATTTTATAAGAGTATTTTGATGCATCATTAAGTCTAAAGTATAGTTTAACATGCATTTCAGTTCTGATTTTCATCCGAGTACTTAAAGTTCGATTCATTTATAGATAAACCTGCGATATAGAGTCTCATTAAATTTTCTGACATACGCAAAAAATTATATACATTTTTATGAAATACTCATTGTAAGTAAAATTTTATAAAATGTGCAAAATGTAATGCATACAATGTGTGTTCTGTATTCAATTTCATATTTAACGCACACATACGTAAGAATTATAAATTCCTGAATTGATATTTTAAGTAAAGGGTGTTTTGAAGCTTCTTTAGTCTTTAGTTTTATGTGCTGAATCGATATTTCACAAAATTTGCTTTCAATTTGCTTACAACTCACATAAATTCCTGAATTGATATTTTAAGTAAAGGGTGTTTTGAAGCTTCTTTAGTCTTTAGTTTTATGTGCTGAATCGATATTTCACAAAATTTGCTTTCAATTTGCTTTCAACTCTTGGTATTTTCAGCTACAATTAAAACAAAAAGAAAAGTTAAGGTATCCGACTGGTTGCGACAGCTTTTTTTTTTAAAAAAAAGGAGATATGAGGACTTTTTTGTTATTTTTAGATTTGTTTAGTGCATTTTAAGAAAAATATGCTAAAATTAAGAAGAGAAAAAGGAATTATTATTACTAAAATAGGAAAAAATAGGTAAAAATTGACAAAAAATAGCATAAACTCGGCCCATTCTGCACCAAAGGTTTATGGACAAATTTTCAATTTCTTCAATATAATGTGTTGCTATATTATTCAATTTCGAAATGACCTTCAGGATAAGAAATATTTTTTTTATATACAAAAACTAGAGCATATTCACATTATATTCACATAACGGACTGTAAATTTTGTAATAAAACAGTGATTGATAAATCTGAAGGTTAAAACAATTCTACTATTATGCAGAATTTACAGAAAAAATTTCAGTTAATTATGTTTAAAACTTTTTTAGCAATCGCTGACCCCATTTGATTATTTTCAAAAGATCACATTTCGAGTAAAACGCGTTTTAAAGTATGACATCTTGCTTAAAGTAATGGCATCTGCTTTTACTAAAACACTTGTAGTTTTTGTTCTAGTAAACGGAAAATGATAAATTTGGTATTTTTATAAACCTAAGACGATGATCTCTAAAATAAAGTAAAAAAACAAATTGCCAGTTTGTGGCAAAATTCATAATTTTAGGGTAGTTGGATACCTTAAATATAAAAAAGTAGGCTAATAAAAATATATTGCAAATTATTGGATATTATGTAGAACATAAGGGAATGAGTTCAGGATTTAAATTATTCGGTTAAGCTTTTATGCATACTTTTTTAAATAGAGTTTATGATGGAAAACTATCTGATTTAGATATAAATAAGTGCAATAATATTGAAGAATTTTCTCCTTCAAAACAGCATCATAATCCTTCCCGTGTATGTTTCATTAGAAAACTGAGATATTATTGAATTTAAATAAACCACAGTTATTTCTAAAATTTATCTAACATCATTTCTGTATATCCAATTTAAAAACGTGACAGTTATTTGAACACATTTCAAAAATATATCTTTGATATATATCTCACCGGTGGCTTATAGTATCTAAGTAAAAAACAAAAAGGTTAATCTGCAAAAATTTGTAATTTAGAGTTGCAGGTAGAGGATTATAAAAAGTCCTTTAAGATATGAATAACAAGATTCATGTAATAATTAATTTTTTTATTAATTTTTAAATCAACTTAAGAAACATTAACCTAGTGTTCCAACACTAGGATGCAAAACTTAAGCAGCAGGTGTTTTTTCGCATAACACCTTAAGAAATCATCTGAAAGACATGAAACTCAAACATAAAACACAAAATTTTGTACTGAAGTAATGATAAGTTCATATTTGCACAAAAATGAATACAATGCACATAAAACGGAATCAAGCAAAATAAGGCTTTATTCAAATAGTATTGTTACACATGATTGTCTGTCCAAGAGGAACAACAACCAACAGATATTCCTAGGTATGGGATGTGTCCTTCCCCAAAACTCTAACGTTTCTCAAACCGAGGGGCGTGATATCCCGATTTGGGGGGGGATAGGTGGCTCGAGCATATTAGTAAATTAAAAACAAAAGATTTAAAATAAGTATTAATTTTCTGAAAGAAAGCAAAATAAAATGCATTCTGACATAATAAAAGTTAAATATGCACCTACAATGTACTTATAAATACAATAGTACAGTACAATGATTTTGTTAATTAATGGAACAATATTAAATTAAATACAAGTTTAATTATTATTCGTGAGACGCATGAGCTTGTCATATACAAAAGTTAACACTTATCTTGATAACTTGTAAGGTTTATAAATAAAGTCATAGAGTAGCTTTAGCGTTGAAGCACATTTTAATTGCATTCATTACATTGTTAATTTAGGGGGAGAGGTACGTTGAAAATTATGATTGGAAATTAGGTCGCCAATATTTAAAATTTAAGAAACACTGCCTTACTGAAAATTTTGCTTCGCAACGTATCTCCATACTCGGCACCAGCTTGTTCAAGAAAAAAAGAGTGCCGTTTTTTCAATCATCATTTGTTTCAGTTGTTAAGGTTTCCCGGAAGATGGAGCCCAAAGCGTATCCCCAAAGCATCCCACATATGTTCCATGGGATTTAAATCAGAGAAGAACGCATGCTACAATCCATTCGAGTGATACCCCCCCCCCTTTCCAGCAGTTGAAGTACATTGGCAATAGGTGTGCCCGTGCATTGTCATCCCTAAAAAAAGTTTTGTCCCATAGCTACTCGAAACAAAAGTAAATGAGGAAGGATCACCTCCGTACAATAGCGATCTCTGGTTACGGAACCTTTGTCACAAATGTGGAGCTCAGTCCACCCGTTTAGAAAATGCCTTTCCAGTCGAAAATTCAAGGATCACCGAAATGGTCTCTTTCCAAGATATCGTTGGGTTGAAACCGTGTCCAGACTTCACTCCAAATCAACTGGCGTTGAGAATCACTTTTGTAACTAAAACGAATCTCTTCCGTAATCGGGACGTGACGTTATTCATGAGATGCCCCTTTTTTTGTATTCCTTATACCACTCTAAACGGTGTCACCGATACCCAAAGGAATGAGACCTTTAGGATGGTGGATAAAGAGGCTCCCTTTGTGAAGGTGTCTTGTGACAGTAAACCGCATGCTGTTGCTGTACACAGTTACTGAGCAATGGCGCTTGTTTACTGGTACCGTGATGTTTTCATCGTCAGGACGATATATCAGTCATCTACTGAAGGTGTTTGTCGTGGGCAACTACCACCAATAGTTCTAAATGCACTGGTTTAAATGACTTTATCGGCATGGAAAATGACACTTTTGTTGAATTCGCACTCTTCAGCTACGCTGATCAAACTCCACCTCTCCTCCAGCTTTTTGATCATTCTTCCGCGTGTGAAGTCATCCAGGTGATTTCTCCTAGCTCCATTTCACGAAAGAACCCACTTGCGCTAGCAAAAAATGTCTTTAATTGCGAGTCCGTTCTTCCTTTTATTGTAGTCTTGAGCTTTCCAATCCGACATAACGCGTCTTGCGTACACTCACGCCTCCTATGACGTTTTGATCCTGGTATTTGCATACACATAAACTTTCTACTGAGTTGCATTTGTAATAACCCCTTACTGCAATTTAATGGCTATTTGATTAAATCTTACATTTTTTAAAAAGTTTTGTAACCCAGTGTGTGTAACGTGTTATCAAGATATGAATTAAGTGCTGAAATCCTTTTTGTTAAGCAGTTAATGCCCAAATTATTTTAAAATCAAAATTTTTGAAAAATATTTTTAAATTACATTGCATATATCATAAATAGTGTAATTATGAAGTTGTATCCATTTCCCGTAATTAACAGCTGAGATAATAGGTGATCTATAAATAGATCGCTGGGCGCTTATGGTAATAAATGACCAAGTAACTTTGCTGTGGTTTTATATTTAAAAAATTACAAATTTAGGGGGAGGGGGTAAAACTCTTGGAATTTAAAAACCACTAATGAGATTTAAAAGAGAAAATATTATTTTACTGATCAAAACTTACTTAGTTACAATTTTATACAGCCAATTTGTAAGAGTTAAGTGTGATATAATGGAAAACATTTCAAACAAAGTGTTACATTACATTTTGTACAAAATGTAAGAAGTCTACCCTTACATTTTTGAAACTGGTATCTTCTTTGGCTTTGTCTTTTTCCTATAGCATGGACTTTTCTATCTAAGCGCACAGAGTCTATTACGTTTGATCTTGATGACATCATCTGAGGTCTTCCAATGCCTTTAATATAATTTGTTCCCTCTTTTGAGGTACGGAACGGCGATATATCTTCGGATCTCTTTTATACTTTTTGCATTTCTTCCATTGGTACACAAATTTCTACATTACCTTAGAGATCTTTTACCTATAGAGTAGTCATTTCATCATCATCAAAATACTCTTCGTCAAGTACCTCATCCACATCAGGCGGTAAATCAATTATATTAGACTCCATTTCCTCAAAAAAACATATATTCTAATGCTTCTTCGGCGGTGTGAAACACTTTAAGCTGAGACATCCTGGAAGAAATTAAACGGGAAAAATGATGTTACACTCATTTCCATAAATTAAGGATAATTCAGAATCACACAGAAATTGAACTCTAAAATAAAAATTTCACCTATAGAATTATCACACACATCTTGAAGAAGAATATGAAAATTACAGGAAACCACCAGATGGCGCGGTTAGTACGTCACAATGACGAGAGTTTAAGAGAGGGGTTTATAAGGAATGGTGGCAAAGAAGTACAATTATTCACAAGCGCTTTAAAAGCCTTTCAGTGCAATAACCGCATAGTTATGGCACAAAGGAAGCATTTGGATGATTTTTTACGTGGTAGAATTATCGGACAACTGGAATGTAGACGTACCCAACTCGAAGTATCCGAGGAACTTGGAATCACCCAGAGTATCATCTCCCGGCTTTGGCAACGATTTCAAGATGATGGTAATGTGAGTAGATGTTACAGCACAGGTCGCCCAGGAGTTACAACGCCGAATGAGGACTGGTATTTGGCAGTAACTGCCAGAAGAAACAGACGGAGCACAGCATCAGATTTATCTCGTCAGCTCTCTTCAGCTACCGGTAAGACTGTTTCAAGGCAGACCGTGTACAGATGCTTATGGCACATTGGTCTATGTGCTCGTAGGCCTGTCAGATGTGTTCCCCTTACCGCAACTCACTGTCGCCTGCGATTAACCTGGAGTAGAGAGCATACATTGTGGACACCGCAACAGTGGTCCCATGTGATATTTTCCGATGAGTCCAGGTTTAGTTTGCAGTCTGATTCTCGCTGGACTTTCATATAGAGAGCGTCAGGTACCCTTTACCACCAAGAGAACCTCAACACCATTGAACGACACCGTTACGGTGGTGCAGGATGGCTCGTTTGGGGAGGAATTATTCGTGGTTCCAGAACTGACCTGCATGTTCAGAGTGTAACGATGACAGGCCACATCTATCGGGATGTCATTCTGGAACAACATGTACGTTTGTTTCTGGGCGCCATGGATGGTGAATTTCTGTTTATGGATGACAACGCCCGTCCTCACCCTGCAAACATTGTAGACGAATGCCTTCAATCGGAGGATATCACCTGTATGGATTGGCCAGCATACTCATAAACTTGAATCCAATAGAGCATGTGTGGGATGTGCTTGGCCGACGAATTGCAGCCCGTCACCTCCCTCCCACCTGTCTACCGGGACTTCGGAGGACATTGCTTGATGAGTGGTGTAATATTCCCCAAGATCAGATTGATAATTTGATACTCAGCATGCGTAGGCGCTGTAAGGCCTGTATTGCATCGTCCGGGAGGCATACTTCGTATTAACCATCATACTAACCATGCTATACTGTTTTTTGTAAATAGGTTCCTTTTTTGAAATTTGCTCCAGGGAGTTAAAATCGAAATTTTTATTAATTATGTCCAACATATAGCATCTTTTTTGCTCTTTACCTTTTGTTTAATAAATAGACTTTACAAATAAGTCAAATTTGTTTTGCTTCTGTCTCTTTCTTTGCCTGAACTTCATTATCCTTAATTTTTGTACATGAGTGCAGTTACCACTAACGCCCAGCGATCTATTTATAGATCAGCATGTTTAAACTTAAATTTTAATAATAAAAACAGTATTTTTCCTAATATAAATAAGCCAGAATAATTAAAGAGGTACTGAAAATGTAAAACTCATGAAAAAAGTATAACTTACATTTAATTTTTTCCCCTTTGAATACAAGATCGAAAGCTGCACTTTGAAGCTTCAAAATGGCAAACATCAGACGCTAGCTGCTGGACTGCTGTAGGGAAGAATGCTTCAAATCTCGTTTGGGGGTGTGGCCACATGTGTGAGGAAACCAGCCAATGACAAAATGAAGTGATTAAACGATATCGTTTTCACTGGGAGTTCTGAGTGGGAGGTGATCTATAAATAGATCACTGGGGGTAACGGGTTAATTAATTTTCTTTTCTAAAAACCAATGACAAAATTTTCATGCCACTAATTAAGGGAGATGGTTGAAGATTATTTATTAAAAACTCAAAGGAAATACGAAAGTTATTTTAGTGACTCAGCTTTTAATTTTGATCCACTGTCAGGTGACGAGGATGACATTTGATTTGGTATTGCACTCACGAAGCCTCCATATTACACAAATGTGAGGACTTAGTGTCTAAATAGATTTGGAATTCATGAGTTTATAAATGCGGAAGCGTTCCGTATCACGAAGAATCAGGTGCACTTTTCGTCAGAATCAAGACAAATGATTTGTATGCATTATTTGAATAGAAATTTAAACTTTAAGAAATACACAATTATAACTAGTTTGAGATTCATGCATTCTTCTTTAAAATAAGTCACATAAATTAATCAATGATATTTCTATAATCTTTTTTCACACAAAAAACAACCATTTAAATAAAATTGGTAAAGTTTTATGTCGAGCAATTGGGAATTTTATAAACGGTGCTCTTTAAAGCAATATGAGGTCAATGATGAGACAGACCTCACAATTTGAAACTTCGTTCAAGTGATGAGGACAACTGAGCTGACATTCCCTTTCCAAATTACCTCATCTCGCCAATGAGAGGATTTAATCTCGACATCTGTAACGCGCATCAGGTCTCTCTACATAGTGGTGTCTTCAGCGGCACTAGACTTGAACCCATGACACACTGGCTACGAGTACATAACTATAACCACAAGACTACCATACCCTAAAAATTTATTTTGAAGAATCACGGTTTAATTGTATTCAAATCAATTATTTAAAGAATTATTGTTTTCTGTCCATCTCTAAATCCTGCAGAAAATCTAAACTTTTTTTCGCAAAAGAAGAAATATGAATGGGGAAAAGTAATAAAAAAATATAAAATTAATTATTTCCTTACAGAACATTTCTTGCATTTGGAAAAAAGAAGCATACACATAAAATATGTCGTATTGAAAACGATTTTGAATAAACATGATAAAGAAATCAACATAAACATCCCTTATTAAAAACATATTTATATTCGTTTATCATTCTACTTGACCTTTTTGACTTAAGAATACAAATAATAATTCGATTCCTTGAGAAATGTAGATAACATTTTGGAAAAGTTAAATGACGCAACATAACACTTGCGTTCATCATTTTACTAGAACTTTCGTTATTGGCTCGTTTTAAAATCAGAATGCATTTTTTAACCAATCAAATTTACTTTTTGCTCTCAGAACCTTTGAAATTGTTTTGAATTTGCAGTCGATACCCTGTAAACAGCATTGAAACTTTGCACTCTGCTCAAGGGATAGTGTGCAAAATTGGGATAAAAGACGTGAATATTTATCTCTGATATTATTTCCTTCTGCAATTGACAGCTGCTATCTTTTCAATACTTCATCACTCCGCTTTATCTTACGGTAAGTCACTTTTGGTTTCATTATTAAAATATCTGTTTTATCCAATGAATTCTAATCAACCAAACTTTGAAAATTTGCATTAATGTAACTGAAATAATATTTTGATTTTTTTTTTAATTTAAAGTTTTTATTAGAAAATATTATTTTCTACTGACGTTCATTTACATATAAGACCCATTATAAAAATATATATATAATTATAAGTAACTAAGCTATTTTAGGGATTAGAGTAAAGGATTATAGTTACAATTTAAGAGTTTGGATAGAAAACCTCATGATTTGAAACGTTATTTGAAATATATTTTTCCCTCTATTTATAAGCATCGATTGAACACCAGACATGATATTTTGAAAATTCTTTTGAAATGAAATGTTTTGAATTATGTTAACTGCGAGATAAATAATAATGTTTTTTGATCCGAATTGAAACTTTAGGGTGTTTTTTTTTTGAAGTTTCTCATAAATACATATAGCAATAAATAGCGAGATAAGTATAGATAGAGATAAACATGCTGTGTCCTAAAAAAAAATTTGTATCACAATAATTTTTCAAAACAAACAGTAAAATACGCTTAACGCGAAAACGTTTAAGACGAAATATTGGTTAAAACGAAGTAATGCAACAATCTTTACAAAATACTCTGCATCTGCATGCATTTTTTTTCTCTTAACACACACACAAAAAAAAATCGCTGAACTTTAAACAATTTCCCGTGTAGAAACGAATAAAAAAAGGAAAACTCCAGTCGGATTGGGCAGTTCTATTGTATTATCGGAAAAATTCCCTTTAGCAGAGGATGATTATGTCTGTACAGTCTCAATTTAAGACAAAGTTATTTTGAATTTTTTTCAAACCTAAGAAATTATCATTGATGCACATTTTAGCGACAAAAATGTTATTAATGCAGCTCCTGTTCCAACGTCATCCGTAATGATGGACATCATGAAAAGTATAAGCAGCTATTTAGATACGCATTCCATGGTGAACTGAATAACAAAATAGACTAAATCGAATAATTTGTTAGCAATTTGATGCTACAAAACAGTGCAAAGAAAAATTTCAGATTATTTCCTAAAAACTCAATGAATGTTTTTTAAAAAGAAAAATTGAAAATTTTGTATTAAATTTCATTAAGTTTTTCTGAATGTTTTTGCTTTATTGACTTTTATTATATATATGCATATGTACATATGTATGTAAAGAAAATAAACTCTATTAAACTTAATTTAGTTGATATATATGATGGGTTTTTTGCAATATCTTTTAACACGAAATTCTTTTAACTCGAAAAAATATTACAGTGCATTTAATTCTGTAATAAGCGAATTTCACTGGATTTGCATTTTATCATATGATCTGTTTTTGGTATAAAATAGTATTTCGTGAAAAAGAGCATGCATTTTTAATGTAGTAAATGATTCATTAAAGAAAATATATGTATATATATATCACATATAAATGACTGCATTACGGAGAATTCAAAAGTTAAAAGTAATTTAATAAATATTTCTTCTAAAATAATTGCTTAGTTTAAAACTTTGACACACTGATAAATGTTGTCGATTCGGAACGAAAGTGGGCGTGAAAACAAGTCTATGAAATATCTTCAAACATTTTACATTACTTGCTTAAATCTAAATAAAATCAAAAATGAAATGATTATATACAATATGTGTGTGTTGTATTTCATCACAGACAAAATATCATCAATACCACCTGCGGTCTCTTTCCATAAATTGCATACCGGTCTATTCTGTGACTAAAAATAAATTGTTAGCAAGAGTATATTATTTTATATAAAATATTTCTACGAATGAAATAAATTGCAAATTACTTTTTGAGAATAAAATGTATATATTTATTTGAGAAGATATTCATTTTATATAAAATAGCTATGAATTGATGCAGATATTTGTATAATTTTAAAATATTACTATTTCTATAAATTTCTATATAAATTTGAAGGATTATGAAACTTTACAAACTTTTATTTATGTTTCAAAGAATACATGTTAATGATAAAGATAAAAATTGTTTATTTGCAGAGATGGTAATAAACTTAATAATGATAATAGTAATCAGATTTTCAGAAAAAGTTCTGTAAAATATTTTCGACGCATCCTTCGACTCGTAACGTACGTTATTTTGAATGGATCCATTATAATATATTTTAAGAATGGATTTTTTTAAAAAAATTATAAGTTTATGTGAGTGATTTTGAGATAGTAAATAATTATTTATGATGATACTTTATTAGATCCATGAATATTTTGTGCTATTTAAAAATAATATATTTCTCTGCCTCTGGACAATTTTTTTTGACATAGGAAAAGTTTTGCGTTCATTTATATCGAATAAGAAGATCACACTAAAATTGTTTTACGGATCATTATACTTGTTTATACAATTCATTTTCGATCTAATTAGGCATATTACTATTTTTATTTTCAACCTTAAAATTATATTTAAGGAAAATTATGCAATTGCAATTCTGATTGCGATTAAATATTTTGTAGTTTTGTGTTTGACCTTAAAAGACCTGTTTCGAAATGAAAGGATATCGATAAATTGTCTACACATTTAAATAAAATAATTT
This sequence comes from Trichonephila clavata, assembly GCA_019973975.1. Taxonomy (NCBI): domain Eukaryota; kingdom Metazoa; phylum Arthropoda; class Arachnida; order Araneae; family Nephilidae; genus Trichonephila; species Trichonephila clavata. Next base: position 112,285 of record BMAO01010436.1, read on the forward strand.
CTTTTAAAATTTTTAAATTATTGAGAAATTCTTAACCAAAAAATTCAACGTATTATTATTGTTTGAAAAAGCGTCCAAGTAATCCACAATTGTTGCAGTTAAATGTGTTTTGTTTGAAAATCAAAAAAAGTAAATAACTTAAAAATGATTGCATAAGGTTTATGTCATATGTACTAATATAATAAAATATAGCACTGATATATGAAATTTTTAAAGGAGTTAATTTCAATAACGCTAAGAAACAAGTAACCGTGTAGATTCTCTTCTTCTGTTTCGACCATAAACCGATATGCTAATTATATTTTTATTGACAATTATAATCATTATATACAAGTAATAATTTTAGTTTAAATTTAGTTCTAAAATGTAAAACTAAATATAATAAAACGTAAATGTAAAACAGGCTGATGTGTCCTTTTCTTATTGCGTGATATTGCGTAAACATTTTCCTACTATCAACTTTTCTCACTTTGTGTATATAAACACCCGAATTATCTATTTAAGATCTTCCAATGCAAAGCAGCCTGAACTTTAAAGAAATGTTGTGGCATTTCTTAAGAATGATAAGGATAGAGTTTTTGAAAATAGAAATGTAATCAAACCAACTGACGATTTCCATTTATTTTGTTAAGAAGTAACTGAGTATGTTTTCAGTTTTTGTCTGAATTGAAGACATAAATTATTTTTGGACATTAAATTATTCTTTCAAACTATTAGTAAATATTTGAAGAAAATTACATCTAATGCAATAATTCAAATGATAGTCTTTGTCGTTTATCAAAACATGTTTTTATGTTAGTATTAAATATACAATTTAAACACAAGTAATGTACTCATCTACTTTTGCAATATTAGTAAGAAATGCCTTAATTGTTTATTATTAATAAATAGTAGTAGTGGTATTGTTCAATATCAGATAGCTTGAAATTTTTCACAGTATTAACTGTACTACATTTAGTAATGAATATTTCTTAGTAGTTATCCCAATCATGCCGCGAAAAATAATTCTTGAATGTACTTTTTTCCAGCACTTTAAATATTTTCCATTACACATGAAACTTTCTTTGTGCTTAGTTTAGGAAATTCGTTTCCTTTGTGAATTTTTATAGAATTCACAATAAAATAGGTTCAGACTTTAATTAACTTCATGTGGGAGGGTTTAAATGCACGCGTAGAAAATTAATGTATTTTATTATGTAAATATCGTTTGATTTCCTAGAAAAACATAATTTTTGCTTTTTATTTTAATTTTTTTCGTAATTGTTTAATTATGTAAGCGACTGAAAGAGAAAAAATTATTAGGTATAATCATTTAAGACATAAATATGACATACCGTGATATTTAATCTCATTTTATTACCAAAATAATTCTCATACTCAGCATCTATTAAAGATTTTTTAAGTGTAAAAAAAAGTACTGTGTTACGTTAATTGTTAAACATAATTGCGTGTTTTATTCATTCATATATCTGCGTTGTCATACTTATTTACCTCATTTTTAAAACACAATAAATTCACAACCAGCAAGTAGTTATTATAAGAATGTATATAAAGCCGACCAAAAGCATAATAGTGAGACTGAAAATTTTAAAGGTGTAATATATGTAAAGAAATAAAGGTACTTCCGCACTATAGCAACAATTCCAACATTTACGATAACTCGCCAAGTTGGCAACCTTTAATTCACTTGTGTCTTACCGGCAGAATTGTGTGGTAACCATTTGCTTCTTTTCATATAATGTCACCAATGCGGTTGCGATAATATGTAAGAAGCGAAATAAATATTGATGCTTCTAAAATATTGTATAAAAAGATTAATTTCATTTATGATTCGTATGATTTGATACAAAATTACTCTTTTTATTTTATGTTTTCTCAATTGTGAGTTTGCAATGAAAAATCATACTTATTTCCAGATAAATTTTTAACATGCCTGGACCCTGTGGACCTAACTGCCAGTGTGAGAAGTGCCGATGTTGTGGAGCTGCTGCTTCTTCAAGATGCGGTAGCGGTTGCAGGTGCGACAACTGCAAGTGCTGCGGACAAAAGGGTCAAAATTGCCGCTGTGGAGATTGCAAATGTTGCGGAGCGGCAAAATGCTGAAATTTGAGGGAATTGCTCGGCATTAATATATTCGCTTTTACAACTAGTATTTTTATTTAACTTTTTTCACGTAGATTTAATTTTAAAGCTGTCTTTTTCTCACAAAATTATGCATGTATTTTGAAAAAAATTAATTTCCAATACTGTAAAGATACTGTCATTCAGATATGTTATGAAATGTAAACCATTACTAATGCTGTAAATAAAGCTAAGAAATCTATGTTTTTATATTTGTAGTTTGTTCTTATTTTTATTAAATAATGTAATTATTTTAATAAGTTGGAACATAATTTGTATGCATCATTCGCGTGAATTTTTTAAATTACTTTCAAAAAACAGAAAGCAATCTGTAACATTTTCAGAATAATTAGTTTTTTTTTCTTTCAAATTCATCATAATATTACATATAATGTGTGCTTAAAATTTCAAGAAAATAAATAATTCAAATACATGACACTGTGATACTAAAAATAAAAAAATTTCGTTGAAATTACGATACTTTATGTACAATTTTATTATCAAGCACAATTAAACACATTATCGAGTTTTAATACATTATATATGATTTTGTGAGAAATAAATGTTCTTTTTTGAAAAATGATTTTTAAATTTCAGCCTTTCATCCATTCAGTGGGTCGAAAATGAATACTACACTTGCTGGGGAACTGAACACAGAGGGTTTCACGTCAGACTGCCCACTTGACCGAAGCATCTGCTCTTGCAATGTTTCATATTTTATTGCAATCCAAAGACATGAAAACTGAGATTGGCTTAGTAGGCCTTGGCCCTCAATGGACTGTTGTGCCACTCAGTTTTTTGTTTAGTTTTGGTTAAATTATTAAAATTAAAATATTCCAAAATAATTTAAAGATTGTGCTTGTGGGGATGTAGTATTAAATTTCAAAATCAAATTTTGCTGTGATGAATTCGGTAATTTGTCATTTTGTATGTTTGTCGTAATATTTATATCATTATTTCATTCATACTTACTTTTCAGAAATAATCATTATATAAATATATGAAAATATTATTACGTTTATGATTTTTATAATTTCTTGGCGTACACATATTATTCAGAAGAAAAACTCTTAGCCCGCGCGCGTGATACTTGTTTTGTTCATCATCCAAACAAGAGTGATTTTGCTTAACATAGGTTAATTGTTAATAAATTAAAAATGATTTAAATACTTCAAATCAATACTTTTGTACACTACACAGAGTGAAATGTAACTGATTTTTTACTAAACTATCAACGTTCTTTTCTTTAAAACAAAATGGCTGTTCTTTTAACGGAATATTTGATAAAAAAATGCAAAAAAGTTAAATTGTAATAAATATAAAATGTTAAAGTTAAGAAATTAAAGATATAATATTGGAATATTATATTCAATAAATGAAAAAAAAACCTCACTTTTAAAATATATTTACTTTATATAATTATATAAGTTCAAATTTCTTAAGGGGACACAGTTCGTTTCAATTGATAAAAATCAGTAAAAAAAAAAATCACATCTAATTTCTTTCAGCCTAAATTATTCTTGTTATACTTTTCTATAATCTCACACACTCTATTCGTATTATGCATACATTTTATACATTATAACTCGCCGGGATGAATTTGTAACTCATTCGATGATATCAATTCATCTCAGGGTTAAATAAGGTTCATTTATAACACATAGACACAGTTGGTGGATGTATAAAAAATAAAGGCAGAATTAGCCTTGGGGAAGGATTCCCGTGTGATGGTCACACCAGTGTACTCGCAGTCTTAAAAACTCAACTCCCGGTTTTCCCACCAGAGGAAAACCGTGTAAGTACTCTATTCTGGTGGCGCCATCTAGCAGTTATTACAAAAAATACAAAATTAATATAACCATTGGTTACAACATTATTTATTTTTATGCATACAATCTATGGGTGAATTATAGATATTTTTTTTATTTCTTCAAATCATTTAATTATACGCAGTTTTAATGCATTTCATTTTATAGATTTCCATTAAATTCCGATCCCGTTTAAAAAATAAAAAATGTTTTCATAAGAAATAAAATAGAGAAACTATATTAGTTCCTTCATTAAATGTAATATATTTGTATTTACAAATGCTGTATTATCCTTTTATTCTCCTTAATAATGTATTACCTATAAATAAACTAAACATTGCGACGAAAGTACACTGGTGTACAAAAGTTAAGCATAAATCATAAAATACGAAAAACATGGAGTAAATATTCGTAAAATTATTCCAAATTTCTTGCGGATAATAATTGGGTGAAGAAGAAACATTGGGTTTATGCAAAACTTTTCAGTCCACTACGTCCTGCGCGAAACACCGGCGCACGCAGCATAGGCAGTTCAAACAAGTTTCGTGCAAAGGAACGTTGTTAACCATCAAATAAGGTGAATGATGCACAAAGACGCCAATTGGGCATGTTTACGAAAGAAAGAATCGTTAGAATGCTGGAATCCTCACGATCAGTAGTACTGGGGTATTCAGTAGTACTGGGTTCGAACTCAGAACACGCCAGCCACGAGTCCGTTACCTTGAACACTAAGCTACCACGGCCGCCCTATTTTTAGAAAGAGATATTAATTCTACATAATTTTCTTCTAGCTAGATTCTACTTTTGCTTATTGTGTATAAAACCAATTTCCATTGTGCAATTAATTGGCTTTTTGGTAGTTATTCAGGAAAACATTGTGAATATTATTAATTCTTAACTATTTTTAGTTTGTGTCATCATACATACCTAAGAATGAAAAAAATGAGATTTTTCTTAAGCCGAAATTAAAGTTATAATTTATTTCAGAAATTAATATAATGGGGATGATTTTCTGTCACATATCTCAAATCTGAGGACAACTAATTTAATATCAATAACACTGCTAATTATCATTTTTTGTAACTTTCTTATTGGTTACTCTTGAAGTTGTCGTATAATGATTACCTAAAGTGATTGATATCGAAAAATTACTTTATTCTGACCGAAGATTTGACATTCGTGAAAAAAATTTCGCCGATGAGTCTATTTGCCACTGAATTCAAGGAGTTAATTTATGGAATGTAAATTTAACTAACATGTCATCATAACCTTCAGGAGGGGCACAATGTTTCTCATAATCACGAATCTATGTAAATCTGTTTAATTTGAAACCATTAAGTATTCCCTATTATTGACTAGGTGTCACTGCAGATCACAAGTGGCACATACTGATGTGCAATATAGTACTTGAAATATTTCTTTTGGAAGAGGAATCGTTTTAAACTATTCCATAAAATAATTGAAGGGAAAGTAAATGTTCTGGATGGAGCTTTTAATTTGCGAATTTATAAAGTTTTTTTTAAAGTAATTACTCTGACTAATAAATGTAATGTTTTTCCTTTTTTCAAATATTTTCTCAATAATATCGAATTATTGTTGGAGATTTAATAAAAGTAACCAAATGACTAGTTCAACTAGATCATTTCTAAATTACTACGCCTTTAATATAAAAATTATGCTTACAAAATTCATATATTATTAAAGCAGTTTTTCATGCAATAGATGGAATCATTTAGATGCCCTACATTCCTTACAAAGTAATTTATTTTTTCATTTGTTTAATGTGTTGTTGCATACATTCGCGACCTTTGAAATACGGATTCTGAATTAAATCTTACTTTTCAAAAGCAAATAAATACAGAACGATACATTGATATTTTCCTTACTGTTTACAAAAATATTTCTGAGAAAAGACGGAAATGATATGTATCAAATTGTTCCGAAGCCTTTTACGATGAAGAATGCTGAAAGTTAATACTAGCCCACTCGGCCCTGAACGAAAAAGAACCTGTTTTTGTTTACTTCTTTTGACATTCTTTAGAATGAATCAGATATTTCTGATATGTTTTCTCTGAAGAAGTTGCTACACTTTAAAATCTTGTTTGGTCCATAGAATAACAAAAAAGAAAAAAAAAAGAAGGTTTTCGTGAATATGGATACATATACATTCTTAAAATATTCCGAGAAAAGCAGCATCTATCAATTATTGCTGCAACAATGAAAACTCCTGAGAAGGAATAATGAATAGTATCGCAAAAAAAAATACTCATTCCCTGAAATGACTATCGCATTTCACAATATATTTTTTGAGTTTCTATTTACATTATCCAAAAAGGAAACATGAAATCTTTTTAGTCCCAGGTTCTGAAATTTCCATATGTTTGTTCATTTAATAGGACTATCATAAACATTTTGAAAAATGTATTTATTACTATGCACAAATACAAAATGTTAAACTTGTGTATTTAAATTTCGATAAATGATTTTTGACTTTTAGAATTGTTTGAGTGTATTCTATACACATGACATTTACATTTGCATTTCTGAAACTAGTCTATAGAGCATGAAATATTTTCTAAAATTTTAAAGCATGGGACAAAAATTACATTCTCAGCAATCTTTATGCATTATTACAAATAACGAAATTATTTGCTCATAACATTATGCATTAGATTTTTTGATGTAAAACTACACTGTTAGTAAGGTTTCCATTTCCTTCCCATTAAAATGTTTTAATTTAAAAATATGACGTGTTTTAAAATTCTATGAAAACCCATTGGATAACTGCTATAACCATCTGTGATACAGTTTGTTGTACGAAATGGTCCAACAAAATTAATTAATTTAGAATTAAAAATGATTCAGTCTGTGAACTTTGAATTAGAACATAACATGAACAACGAATATACAATTTACAGTATGATCCCAAGGCTTCCTTAAGGGGGAAAAATATAATAACTCCATGTCAAATAAAACTATACAATCAAGAGAACATAAATAAAATACACAGTTATATGTATTTTATTCATATTCTCATGATTATATAGAAATGAGAATAAACAAATAATAATTTGAATTCAAATGATTGTTAAAATATTTCATTAAACATATTTTAGAATAATTTAGTTGAAATTATTTTCGACATAATATTGAGCACTCTTTTTGTGAAATGTTGCTTTCTTTTTTTCTTTTTTTGGAAGTACTATAATTAATAAATTGAAATTATAATTAGTTCATTGTCATATAATTGGAATACATTCATTTTAGCAAGTATATCTCAGGAATCAAATCATATTATTGGCTGATTATACTTTCAAAATTCATCTCTCTTAAAAATAATGTAATGAATAATTGAGTTATAAATATAGAAAAAAAATGAAGATTTAAAGATGGGATTTAGAAAAAAACAAAAAACAAATGAGTAGTGAATACTACATTATAAAGTTCTTAAAAAGAAGTGCAGATAACATGAAGAAATAAATAACCAAAGGAAGAAAAAAAAAACTTTAGCAATATTTTGAAATGTGCAATTCAGTTTACAGAAATTAGATTTAAAAAAAAAAAAACATGTGTTTTTTAATTTTATTTTCAATAATAATAATGCAATGTTAACATACATACGCCCTTAGTTGAAACAAATTTCTTCTCATTGTATTTATTAAATGATTATAAATTGACTAAAAAATATTCACACGCATCTCTCTTTGTAATATTTTTCCACATTTCACAATTAGAATAATGCTAATTCTATAAAAAATTAAAATTGATTTCGTTGTACAAGCATTGCATTACATTGACTTACTAATTTATGTCTCAGTTAAAAAAATACTTACAACGATAAAACGAATTTCTTTTTATAAATGTTACGCTTTTTAAAGAAAGGTTTCAAATCACTATACCGTTATCAAATTTTAGACAAAAAAAATGAATGTTACATTATTATGCCAATCATATGCTACATACATTCACCCCCCCCCCGCATATTCACATTCATATATATAACTGATGAATCTGTTTGGAAAAATGCTTTTGTGAATGAATCCATTGACTTGACAGTTTTAAAAAACTGTCAGTTAAGAAAATAGTTCGCTTGATTTTGATTTGATTTGATTTTCTTTCTCTTTTTATGGCGCAAGGACCCATTTAGATCATAATGCGCCAAGAGAGACAATAAGAACAGTTAAATAAGATTTACAGGCCATAAAGCCTTAGTCGGCCATAGTTTATGTACGCCTTTCTTAGAATCTATAGATTAAAATTAGATATGATGAATAAAACCCTTGATGCTTCTTAATTTAAACACAAGTGAGGAATTGGTGATATTGTTTAAAATACTGGATATAGTAAAATCAACAGAGTTAAAAAGCCGATGTCTAAGATGATTTGAATGTGGACAACCACAGAGTATGTGTTTCACCGATAGCGAGACATTACATATCTCGCAATAGGGTGGTGGTTCACCAAACAGAAGATGCCTATGCGTTAGGCTGATGTGTCCTAGGCGCAGTCTAGTTCATATCACCTGCTCACGGCAGTTACTTGATGATGGCACAGTTGGAGTAAGAACGGGCATGACGCTATGCAACTTATTTTCAGTTTGTCGGTCCCAGTTTGATTGCCATACACTTTGCAGTTTCTGCCTGAAGCAAGCTTTCAGGTCAAAGTGCGGAATAGGGAACCTTTCTGAAGAGCCTGTCACTGATTGTGCACCTTAATCAGCCAGTTCATTTCCAGTTATTCCGGCATGCCCTGGGATCCCACAAAATCTGATATATTTCTTCTTAAGATGATTAGCCAAAGCATATGTGATATCCAGAAGGATAGGATGAGACGATGAATGTAAAGAGACAATGCTTTGAAGGGCTGACAGGGAGTCTGTGTAAATAATGAACTTTTTACTGCATGATAGTGAAATATGTTCTATAGCTATTCTTAACGCATGAAGTTCAGCATTGTAAATGGATGCTGAAATTGGTAGAGCGTCTGTAATTGCAGTGCTCAGAGAAAGTACTGCCGAACCAACATGGTATTCAGACTTTGAGCCATCCGTGACGATAGGTTCATAGACGGAAAAAAGCTCTCTGTGTTCCAAGTACAGTGTTCTGTATGTGCTCACAGGAGTGCATGGTTTTGAGTAGCATGACAGGGTAAAATCAACCTTAGGATAAATCACTTTCCAAGAGGGCACCTCAGAAATCTTGCACAGAGCAATTCTTCCAATGATCAGATTTAAGTCATTAATCAGGTCTCTAATTCTAAAGTGAAAAGGTTGCGAGTAAGTTAGGAATGAACAATGACTGTTAAAATCATAAAGGGTAAAATTGACTTAATAGGAGTCTGCAGTATTTGTTTTCATTGATAGGATTTTCATAAAATGGTTCAAACATAAATACTTCCTCCGCAAATCTAATGGGAGTTCGTAGGCTTCAGCATAGAGGGACTCAACCGGTGAAGTACGGAAGGCTTTCAGACAAAGTCTTAGGCCTTGATGATGTACTGGATCCAAGATCTTCAAAAGAGATTTGCACGCAGAACTGTAGACCACAGATCCATAGTCCAGTTTTGATCTAATCAGAGCTCTGTATAAGCGAAGCAAGGATGTTCGGTCTGCTCTTCAGCGAATATTTGCTAATACTTTGATGATGTTTAGGGCCTTGGCACTTCGGATTTTGAGATCTTTTAAATGACGATGGAATCGGAGAGATTGGTCAAATATAAGGCCTAGAAATTTGAACTCCTTAACAACTTCAATGAGGTTTCTACCAATAAAAAGCTCAGGGTTTGTAAAAACCCCACGCTTTCGACTGAATACAATACTAACCTTTTTTTCTGTTGAAAAAACAAAACCGTTCTGTTCGACCCATTTAGTGAAGTTGTTAATAGTGGTCTGAATTTGTCGTTCTGCAACATTGAGGAATTTAGACGAGTACGATATTTGTACATCGTCCACATATGGAGAACACTGAAACCCCTGATTTATATGATGGGTTATGCTATTAATTTTAATAATAAATAAAAGTACGCTTAAAACAGACTCTTGTGGAACACCTTGTTCTTGGATAAAAATATTTGAATAAAATGAACGCAGGCGTACCTTGAAAGAACGATGGTTTAAAATTTTTTTGATAAAAACTGGCAAATTCCCTCTGATGTTCATTGCATATAGATCTCTAAGTATGCCGTACCTCCAAGACATGTCATAGACTTTTTAATGTCCAAGAAAACACAGATGTTATGCTGTTTCTTGACAAAAGCCTCTCTGATGGAAGTCTCTAGCCGAATGAGATTGTCTGTGGTCGATCTTGATTTCCGAAATCCACTTTGAAGTAGTGAAAGGAGATTATGTGTTTCAAGGTGAAACATCAACCTCGCACTAACTATGCGCTCCATCATCTTGCTTAAACAGCTTGTGAGAGCAATAGGACGGTAATTATTTGCTGATGTTGGATCTTTACCAGGCTTTGGAAACAGTAAAACGTGGGCATGACACCACTGTGTCCGAAAAACTTGGGTTTCCCAGATGCGATTGAACAATAAGAAAATGGAGAGGATAGAATTTTCGGACAGATGCCGTAACATAATATAGTGTAACCCGTCTGGACCTGCTGCTGTGTTACCCGAGCGATGCGGGGCTACGCGAAGTTCAAGGAGTGTTAGCGGGGAGTTTTAGCCTTCTTCGTTTGAAGCGGAAAAATTCAACTTCATCCTCTCTTCTCGACGCTTTAGTGCTTAAAATGCGGGGTAAAGTTGTCGCAACTAGACGTTTTAGCAAAGGTCTCGGCAAGAGTGTTGGCAATTTCAGGGATGGTATTGATAGACTCCATTGATTACAAGCATGGAGACAGGGCTAGCACTGTATTTTCCACTGAGCTTACGGATTTTGTTCCAAACCTCTTTACTTGATGTTGAACATGTGATGTTACTTACATATTTTATCCACGATTCCCTTTTACGTTGCCGGTGGATTTTCCTGGCACGTGCTCGAGCTTAATTAAAAACAATCATGTTGTCTGGAGTAGGGTAACGTCGAAACCGATTCCAAGCCTTGTTTTGATCCTTTTTTTTTGTCATTTGGCATGCTTCGTTCCACCAAGGTTTGGGAAAACGAGGGAGTCTAGAGGATGGTTGTGAAATTGCATTATTAGCTGCAGATAGGATACAAGATGTTACTAAAGATACCGCTTCATCTATTGAGCTAGAGCTTACCATGTATTCTGTTATATCTGCTTGGGTCCTGAAAGTTTTCTAGTCGGCCTGATCGAACTTCCACCGCGGTTGGCGAAGAGTCGCACACGCAATTGGTGTAGAGTAAGATATTACCATTGGGAAGTGATCCTTATCTAAGGGGTTTCCAAGAACACTCCATGTCAGATCTAATAGCAATGATGGAGAGCATATGGGCAAATCAATGGCGCTATATCATTGGGTTGGAGAATGAAAATAGGTATTAGAGCCGTCTTTTAACAAGGTGAGGTCAAGTTCTGTAAAAAGCTTTTCAACGACTTTTCCTCTAGAATTCACATCTTGGCAGCCCCATAGCAAATGATGAGCATTGAAGTCACCCAAAAGGATGAATGGTGATGGAAGTTGATCTATAAGCTCTTGGAGTTTTTAAAAATCAAGGATGCGTTGGGTGGTAGGTATACATTACAGATTGTAACTGTAGAAAAAATAGAAACCTGCACTGCAACAGGTTGAAGTGACGTGCGAATTAGGACGGGGGAGAAGGGTGTCGCGGGGTTGATGAGTAGAGCCACGCCACCACAAGCTATTTCACCCGTATTGCAGTCCTTCCGAAGAATGGAATATCCTCGTATGTTGGATGTGCATGATGGTTTTAAAATCGTCTCTTGCAGAGCCACGCGCAAAGGTAAATGTTCATTCATTAGCGATTTTAAATCCTCTAAGTTTTTCCAGAGACCACGGCAATTCCACTGAATTATTTTACTAATACTTCAGCTACGGAGAGCCTTTAGGCTTTTCGGAGTTGTACTTTATTGGTAAATAGCTTTGTCTTGATTTCCCTTTTTTACTGAGAAGAATAACGTCTTCTACTTCTTTGGTGATTTGAATTCCACCAGATTCTGTTCGCGTTGATGGCTTCAGTATTTTGGCAGCTTCCTGGACATTGTCAGTAGCTGGCCGTTTGGTAGAACTTTTGTCTATTTCCATCAAAACTTCAGTATTGGAAGGTACTGAGAGGTGCAATGTTTCTGGAGACCATTTGTCTAGGTTTAAGGACTCTAGGTCCGTGAAAGATGTTTCAGGGGGAGATAAAGTTGTTTCTTGTTCAATTAAGTTATTTGTAATGGGTTTTTGAGCTATTGGGGAATCTGTATGAGATTCAGAAGTTAAATTGTCAATATTTGTTGGTGTTTCTATGTTGCTAATTTCTGTTTGAGTTCTTATGTCTGTTTGAGTTGCAATATCTTTTTTTGATTTTGTGTTGGTCATTACTGCATTAGCATAAGAACTGGAAGTTCGAGGTGGTAAGATATTGACCACCCGTTTCCTTGCTTCAGAATACGAAAGGTTTTCAAGTACTTTAATTATTTGTATTTCTTTTTCTTGCTGCCATTTTGTACAGATTTTGGAATAAGCAGCGTGTTCCCCCTTGCAGTTTGCACACTTTCTCCGTTCTGTCGTACATGCTTCGCTGGCGTGCTCCGTACCACTGCATTTATTGCAAGTAGCAACGCCACGACAAGAAGCTGTTCTATGACCGTAACTTTGACAGCTGAAACATCTGTGAGGGTTAGGGATGTAAGATCTTATTTTAATGTTTAAGTAACCAATTAGTATGTTTTCTGGTAATGTATGTTTAGAAAATGTGAGTATATAAATAATGGAGAAGTTACAGTTTTACTGTCTTTTATGGAAGTTATTCTTTTGACATCCTCCACTTCTTGAGAAGCTAGATCTTCTTCAATTTTAGAATCGGGTAAGGGTATCAGATCTGGGCAGTAAATCACTCTTTTGGATGAATTGAGTGTTTTGTGAGGAGTAGCAGAAATAGAAATGTTTGAAAGATTTGTGCATTGTAGGAGATTATTTGATTGTGCTTGTGTTGTTGTTTCTATCAGTAAATCACCGGATGGTAATTTTTTATAGATTTCACAGAACCAGCTGAACCTTGTACAGCTTTAGAGATAAGAAAAGGTGAAGCATTGGAAAGTTCCCTGTTATCAGTTGCATGACGAACAATAAATTTTGGAAAAGATTCAGAGCAAGTTTGAGAGTTGGTGGATTGACCACCATGTGTTGGGTATGTTGGGTTGGGGATTTTAAAGAATGCGTTTTTATCTTGTTCCTTATTTTTTTGTATTTTAATTTTGTTTTGCGGAAAGGAGGAGGAGAATCCCATTTGATTTTCAGAGAACCAGTTTGTCGGGGCTAGCCCCAGATTCAGCAACCATCAGTGGCCTCGGGAGAGCCCCCCGCTCTGCAATGCAGGACCTCATCCAGACACCACCTGGAGCTACAAGGCCGGCGAAATTATACACCAGCTGATAGAGCAGCCAGGCCATACTGGTTAGGCTGCTCCGGGCTCTTGTACTATCTAGTGGCCTGAGACGCAAAACTCAGCTTTTCTCCGGTACCCTCTACATGGCCGCTTCCTCCAAGACCCCACCTCACCAGTCCAAATGTCCTCAGAAGTTTAAAACCTCGCTCCAAGTGCCAGTTTTCCCAGGGAGAAGTATGTTGTGTTGTCATACCAGTTGTGAAAAAATCATCAGACACAACTTCATTCCACTCAGTCCTGGTCTGCCACAGGACTTCGTCGCAAGTAAAATTAAAGATAATATGTAAGGAAAAAATCAATAATAAAGCAAGACCCACTAAGGGGATAAACCATAAAATGAAATTCCTGGATATGTATTCTTAGGAAATAAAAACCAGTGTTTTCTTTTTTACTATGGTGGAAAAGGAAGTGGGGAAAATAAAGGTGAAAGTAAAGAAGTAAAGATCACTCGGGAGAGGAGGGTACGCGAGACCCGTAATCACAAGAGCGTGAGCCCTTGCCAAAAGATCAATAGGGAACCTCGGGATTGTGACACCCGTACTCACCTAAAGAAGGTGAGCCCCCTGAGGGTTAAACAAGTTCACATCATTAACTGATTAAGCATTAACATTCATATTGCCTGCTAGTACCGCTAAACAATTTTCCACAAACGATGGATATTTTATTATTTACGGAAAGATATTTATTCCATAAATTTTCAATGAAATATACACGTGTTCTCAAGTCCCTTCCCCCCCCAAATTATATTGATAGAAAAGATTCCTTACCAATACGAGAAAGGATTAAAATTATTCATCTTCTCATAAAAAAATATTTTTTTTGCAATTATTGTTTGCATTAAAGTAAATTAGAAAATATTATTGAAAGAGAACCTAATATTTTTGCTTTTAAAATTTAATAATTGAAAAATAAATAGTAAAGAAATTAGTATATTAAATTAATCTATAGCATTTCAAGTTTTCACAAAGCATGCGCGGAACGTTTTTTAGATAAGAATGCCATTCTTTCTACAAGACCGTTATTACCCTTTCCTTATCTCTCCTCCCCCCCTCCCAGGGGACCCGGTTCCACCAGAATCACAGAATCTCTCTCAGCTTCCATGTTATGTCTTCGGCGACTCCACACTCCACTTGTCCCAGAATCGGCATTTTATATCTACTGAAATATAACTGTTGCAACCCAGTATTTATTTTTAACAGATCCATTCAGGACATGATAATAAGTTATAATCACAATCAATAAGCATGAATTATACATAATAATGCGCAATTGTTGATTTTTAAGGCTTGTGGTGAAGAGATAAACGTGACAGAGCGTTTTAAATAACTAGCTAGTCTTAAATTTTCATAATTGTTTTGCTTTTTTACATTTCATATATTTTAAACAAAATTCATATTGTAAATTACTTCACATTATTTTTATTAGCTTCGGTAAAGGAAGGAATCACTAATATAGGCTATGCTTTGATAAATTATTTTGAAAAGTAATGTACGACTAACGTTAAATATAAAATTTCCAAATGTCAATATACTAGATAAGAATATCGTTCAAATATTTTAATACAATATAGTACTACTTTTAAATAAAAATTCAATTTCCCAAACCACTTACAAAAGTTTAGCGTATATACCATATTTTATCTTCACTAAAACCTTAAACTAATGCGAAATATCTTGGGAAGCAGTTTAAAAGTAAAGCACTTTATAAACACATTCAAAATAATATTTAACGAATTGTGTAAAAATGCAGAGGAAAATATTTCTGTTATAATAACCCGTTAAGGAAAGTGATATTTTTACTACCATTCGTCCCAATTCACTACATTGCACAACTCATCATAACACAAAAATAATATTAGCATATAAACCAGTCACTTTACCCACCAGATATTTATTCTATAAGTTTGTTGAATATTTGGTTTAAAGCTAAAATGCATATGTAAGAATTCTTCGAAAAGGCATTTCAGTCTAATTTCTAATTCCATCAACTTCAACCAATTCTCAAATGTAAATAAATAAAAAAAGAAGTAAGTAACTCATATTCTTCTCCTTCTAAAAATAACGCTTGGGTAAAGGAAAAAGATGGAATATCGTAAAATAATTTAATTTCGGAAGCTTATAACCATGAAAGGTGGCAACGGCTTCGACTAGCCATGGTTCTTTATCATCTTCAAGAGGGAAAAATACTCGACAATTTTATTATGGTTATAAAAAACATAAATTGCAATTTTTGCTCGGATTCCTTCCCATGATATCTGCTATATATACACATAGGCCAATGCTTATGTTATGATTGGTTGCAAAAGGCATATACATTGCAGTTTAAGGAAGATTTAATATTCTTGAAATAAGTTTTTTTTAAACTCTATAAGTCAATATGATTTCAATTTCCATTTACTAGAACCTACGAGTGATAGATGTAAATATGCCCTTTTGTTCAAACAGACGAGGACAGCTATATATTGAGATATTTCTCTGGTATTTTTACGTATATCAGATGAGAAGAAAATTAAAAAAATTAAAATTTTTATTGTGTTTTCACGTTACATTCTTTGGTCTTGTAAATTCTAAGATTAAAATTATAAAATGCATACTAACTTTTAAAATAAAAAGTCAAAGAAATAAAATAAAATAAAAATTACTATAACTAGATTTTGTTTTCTTTATAAATTTTGTATATCAGCCTTCATATTCTATAACTAATAGTATAGTGCAGTGACAAAGATTTAAAGTAAAAATTATATTCACTGAAAAATTGAAATATAAAATTTATGAAAGGTTGAACTTGTGCTATATATATATACGAAGGCTGTTCAGAAAGTATCGATACTGAATTTATTCTATTTATTCAGAAAACCCTAGCGGAGGACTGTGCGCATCATGCGCGTGCATATTTCACCTTGTCTCACAAAATTCGGCAGGTCTGTACAGCGCGCCGTTCAGTCACACTGACTTCTTTCACGTGGAGTGTTTGTGTGCGTTCGTCGAAAAAAGAAAATGTGTAAAAACACGGATCAGCGAATCTGTATCATGTTTTGCTTTAAGCTCGGTAAAACGGGCACAGAAACCCTACGAGATGATGAAAACAGCATTTGGAAATGAGGCGATGAGTCGTGCTCGGGTTTTCGAGTGGTTCCGGCGATTCCAGGAGGGTCGTCAATCAGTGAACAGTGATCCCCGTTCTGGACGCCCATCCACCTTTCGCAATGAGGACAAGATTGCACAAGTGAAGGCTGTGGTGGGCTCTGATCGTCGTTTAACAGTCCGAGAAATTGCACAGGAGTGTCACATTTCCGTAGGATCATGTGACGAAATTTTGAGGAAGGACTTGAACATGCGCCGAGTTTCTGCAAAGTTTGTGCCTCGTCTCCTCGCTGAGGATCAGCAATTCCAACGACTGGCAACATCATCTGATCTGTTTCAAAGTGCAAGCGACGATCCGGAGTTCATGAAGCTCATGATCACTGGGGATGAGTCGTGGGTTTACGGATACGATCCCGAAGCAAAGCAGCAGTCGTCACAATGGAAAACCCCCGGTTCTCCTCGGCCAAAGAAAGCACGGCAGGTGCGATCAAAGATCAAAGTCATGTTGATTGTGTGTTTCGATGCAGATGGAATTGTTCATCATGAGTACGCTGCTCAGGGCCAGACAGTGAACAAGGAATTCTACTTGGACGTCAAGAGGAGATTAAGAGAGGCTGTTCGCAGGAAACGACCGGTGTTGTGGGAGTCCTCTCACTGGATGCTTCATCATGACAGAGCACCAGCGCACACCGCCAATCTTGTGCAGCAGTTCCTGACAAAACACGGAACAATCCAAGTAGCACATCCTCCCTACTCGCCGGATATGTCACCTGCTGATTTTTTCCTCTTTCCCAAGATCAAGAACACCTTAAAAGGACACCGGTTTCAGGACATTGAAACCGTAAAACAGAATTCGACACCGCAGCTTCAGGCCATCCAAAGTCTGAGTTCCAGAAATGTTTCGAGGACTGGAAACATCGTTGGCCAAGTGTGTTACTGCCAATGGAGCATATTTCGAAGGAGATTGACTAAAACCTGTTTATGTATGTATGTTTTTGCATAATAAATTCAGTCTCGATACTTTTGAACAGCCTCGTATATATATATATATATATATATATATATATATATATATATATATACTTAATTAAAATATTGGTTACATTAATATGATTTATGGCTTATAATTTATCATTTTCGTCGCAATGACTTTTAAGAGTTTTATTAACATTACGCAATACAGCTGCTATTGGTGACGGGCCTCGTAATGTTGAACTTCATTCAAGCAAAGAGGACGACAACTGAGGTGCCACACTCTCTCTATTAACTACCACACCAACTTGAGGACATTGAGTTTCAACGGAGTTTTCATATATTGCCCTCCCCCTGTAAACGGTGGGTCTTCATGGACACAAGGAATCGAGCTCACGACATTCTGATTACCAGATCGTGACCATAACCACTAGGCTACTGCTGCCACCGTCGCAATGGCTAAAAAAGGAAATTTAACTAAAATACCCACCGGATTTTTTCCTTACCTTAAGCTGCTTACAAATTAGAAATTGTTGCCAAACTTTACTGCAGTGAAGAGAATATCAAATTGTTAGGAAAGTAGAGATCATCCATTTATAAAACACTAGCAGTCGTGCAAGGAACTGAACCTTAGATCATTCCAGTCTCCCAGTCGGACTGTAGAAGACTAGGGATTTCCAAAGGGGTAATAACGCGGGGATATCATCTAATCTTTTTTCAAAAAGTTAAATAGGACAAACCAATAAAGCGAGAAATGGTTAGTAGGCTAACATTATGTGGAGATAGATCTCTTCTGAGTCCGCGGGGGTTTAAAGCTGTTTTCGCATATGTACGAGAAAATGTACTCAAAGCGGAGCACATTTTCGTACAGAAAAAATGACTCAATTTTTATAAAAAATTGTGACATTTTATAACTTACATGCATTTGTTTATAATATAGTGTTCGTAAAATTTCAAAACATTTAAAAATAATCAGTTTTTCTTTTTAACCTGTAAAGGGATAGCTCATTTAGCATTGCGATGTAGGAGAAAAAATGCAAAACACATTTTATTCATTTAAAAAATGGGTCAGCTCAGATAAAAGTGTGTAGTTTTGTGATAGCGGGATCGGTTCCTGCTTACATCTGAACCCTCTTGTCTACCTGTAAATCCGGCTAGATGTGTGGGAGAAACTGAATGATCCACAACCATGATTTCAGTCTATTTAATTTATTGTTTCCAAGTATCAATCAAACACATTAACAATCTAATTAAAGTAGGTGATTAGATAGTAGAGTGCGGAGGTGAGATTCTGAAACACGGGGATGCTACTACAGACCCTCAACTGAATCTAAGATAGCTAAAATACGCTCAAATATAACTACGTCGCACACTAATAAGCTAACTTCTACTTAATCAAGCTCACAGTACCTGTACTTTTCATGCATCGGATCCTACACTGGAAACTTGCAGGTGATTTCTGTCGGCTTGATCAATGTCATTGGATCCACGCTCTGTTATATTTTTCCTGGACAACTCCAAGACCCCTAACTAATTCCACTCTCTTTCAATCTTCAACTAACAATTAACTCGAGACTCTATGCTAACTCCTACTTTGCCAACTCCAACGTGCCACATCGCAAACTCGCGAAAACAGAATTTATAAATTATATTTCATTTACATAATCACACTTCCTTACTCGGTGAAAGATGGTTGAAATAAATATTTTCCTAAAACAGTCATGAAGTGATTAGTAGAGCCGCGTATAGTTCCGTCACAGTTTGATAAAATAACTGATCCTCTATAGCAGGAGTCTCAAGCTTTCGACCCACAACGAGCATTTTTGTGGAGCGTCCAGAATAATGGCACACAATATGATACAATATCAAAATTTCTCCCGAATCTGGAAAAATAGAAGCATAGAAGAGGAGTCAAGTGTAAGAATGAAAAAATTAAATTTTTGCTTGTACTTTTATATACACTCATGTCCATAAATTAAGGAAAATTCAGAATCACACAGAAATTGAACTCTAAAATAAAAATTTCACCTGTAGATTTATCACACACATCTTGAAGAAGAATAGGCAAATTACAGAAAACCACCAGATGGCGTGAATAGTACGTCACAATGACGAGAGTGTAAGAGAGGGGTATATAAGGAATGGTGGCAAAGAAGTAAAATTGTTCGCAAGCTCTTTAAAAGCCTTTCAGAGCAATAGCCGCATAGTTGTGGCACAAAGAAAGCATTTGGATGATTTTTTACGTGGTAGAATTATCGGACGACTGGAATGTGGACGTATGCAGCTGGAAGTATCCGAGGAACTTGGAATCGCCCAGAGTGTCATCTCCAAGCTTTGGCAACTATTCCAAGGTGATGGTAATGTGAGCAGATGTTACAGTACAGGTCGTACCCGAGTTACAACAAAGAATGAGCACCGGTATTTGGCAGTTACTGCCAAGAGAAACAGACGGAGCACAGAATCAGACCTGTCTCGTCAGCTCTCTTCAGCCACCGGTACGACAGTTTCAAGGCAGACCGTTCAGAGACGCTTAGGGCACGTTGGTTTATATGCTCGTAGGCCTGTCAGATGTGTTCCCCTTAGCGCAACTCACTGTCGCCTGCGATTAACCTGGAGTAGAGAACATACATTGCGGACACCGCAGCAGTGATATTGTGTGATGTTTTCCGACGAGTCCAGGTTTAGTTTGTAGTCTGATTCTCGCCGGACTTTCATATGGAGAGCGCCAGATACCCGTTACCACCAAGAGAACACCATTGAACGACACCGTTACGGTGGTGCAGAATGGCTCGTTTGGGAAGGAATTATTGTTGGTTCCAGAACTGACCTGCATGTTCAGAGTGTAACGATGGCAGGCCATATCTATCGGGATGTCAATCTGGAACCACATGTACGTTCGTTTCGGGGCGCCATGGGTGCTGAATTTCTGTTTATGGATGACAACGCCCGTTCTCACCGTGCAATTATTGTAGACGAATGCCTTCAATCGGATGATATCATCCGTATGGATTGGCCAGCAAACTCACCGGACTTGAATCCAATAGAGCATGTGTGCTTGGCTGACGAACTGCAGCCCGTCAACTCCCTCCCACCTGTCTACCGGAACTTCGGAGGGCATTGCTTGATGAGTTGTGTAATATTCCCCAAGATCAGATTGATAATTTGATGCTCAGCATGCGTAGGCATTGTAAGGCCCGTATTGCATCGTCCGGGACTCCGTATTAACTATCATACTAACCATGTTATACTGTTTTTTGTAAATATGCTCTTTTTTCAAATTTGCTCCAGGGAGTAAAAATCACAATTTTTATTAATTATGTCAAGCATATAGCATCGTTTTTGCTCTTTACCTTTTGTTTAATAAATAGACTTTACAAATAAGTCAATTTTGTTTTGCCTCTGTCTCTTTCTTTGCCTGAACTTCATTATCCTTAATTTATGGACATGAGTGTATGTTTACTATAATGCATTATTCGAAATAAACCCATGTTTCTATGAATGTTGATTTTTTTGTGGCCCACCTCAAGTTAAACCTTGTTTGCTTGGTCCAAGTCAATCTTTGAGTTTGACACCCCAGCTCTACAGAATAGTGAATCCAGAATATAATGTTAATGTTTGAGTGCTTTTATATTTGAAAAAAATATTCTGAATCAGGGTCCCATTCGTTATTATTAGCCGAAGACAGCCTTAAACAAAATAGTTATTTTTACTTGGTAAAATACCTAGTGGCCCAGTTCTTTTAAAAGTTTTCATCATGTCGTGTAAAACGTCGTGGTCCAAGATGTGTCTTTTTCCAGTTCTTAATAAATCACGAGCGTTATTTTTATTCTGTTAAAGAGTTTCACTATTAGAGCTTTTCCATTTAGCATCAGCATATTGCAACAGAAAAAATAATACAGGCATCTCTGCATAAATTATATTGCACTTTTATCAGAATTGCCATTTCCCTATGTTGCAAATATGCTCTGTTAATGCAAACTGCATTTAAAAAAAACAGTGTTAATGGGCTGTCTATCGGTGAAGGCATTTGTATTGGATTTTTGTAGATGCTGATGCTCATTGGATTATGAACTGTGGATTTCTTGGTTGCAGTCCCAGATCATTTCTGTATCTCACCTAATGATCTAAAACATTTACTGTTCAAATTATACGTCATTATAACCCAAGCATAGCCTTATCACTGCCCCTGCTGGAGATATTTTGTACTATCTTTTTTAATTAGCAAAAACTCGAGTGCATGATCTCAAATGTAAGTGATTCGACTTTCATGTTCTTCTTCTCAATAAAATGACTTGCGCTACACTCAATGTATGGGGTTCAATTATAACAACCCCAAAATATATACTAGCCGTTATCTACCCACTTTGCTGGGTATTTCATGATATTGTATGGGTATGTACTGTTTACTTGTTCACGAATGTATTAACAATTATTCTTGTAACTCTCACCTCTTGATTTAAAAAGAGCAGGAGTTGGATTTCTAAAATTGAATAAAAATTAATTTTTACGTTCCTGTAACCCCTCCAAAAACGTTTATTTCTCCAAAAACCATTTTGTTTGATCTCTACTCAACAAAATAAGCTTGTATACCAAATTTAAAGACTAAATCTAATAGAAGGAGAAAAAAAATGATTTTTTTGTCGAAAAGCCCCTAACTTCCTTTGAGAGTCAATTTAAAAAAAAAACCCGTCCATAGTGGATTTCTATTCAACAAATTTAAAACAAATTAAAAAAAAACATGCATTCCAAACTTTATTCCGATACATCTAGTCGTTCGAAAACGGGAATTTTTTTTGTATCTATATACCCCAGTAACTCCTCGCGTCCCCCATAGAAATTGGTTTACCCAAGCGTAGCTTTTAGCGTATCTCTATTCATCAAAAGAAATATGGTTACCGAATTTCTAGTATTTGAACGTAACAGCTCAAAAACAGAATTTTTTTATTTATAACACGGCTATTGAAGCCTTCGCAATTTCTCGGAACACGATGGCGAGTGGTCTAGGCATCGGATCATGGCTAGCGTGTCATGAGTTCGATCCTAGTACCACTAAAGATCCACCGTGTAGGGGAGCGATGCACGTTAAACCTGTCGAGAGCTCAAACGTCCTCCCGTTGGTGGGGTGGAGTAGTTAGGAGAGGGGGGATGCCAGCTCAGGTGGCGTCCGCGTCACTTGGCCATGGTTCAAAATTACGCGGACCGTCGACAAAAGCCCTCGTGTGGTTAATCAGTGCGACGTTAATATTCTCTCATTCGCAATTTCTCTTGAGGGCCATATTTTGCAAAACATATTCTTAAAAGAAATTTAACTCCATGAAAGGAACAAACTTACCAAATTTTAAGTTTCTATGGCCAGCAGATCGAAAGCGGGGATATTTATCTATAACGCCCCTTCAGACCCCGTAATGCTCTATAGAGGTTAATATTTTAACAAAAGCTCTTTTATGACGGATCTCTACTTCATGAAAGGTAAGTATCAAACAAATTCAATGGGTCTATATTTAAAATATTTTATATACATTCACAGCGGGTTCATTAATTAAATTCAATGCAATTATATATATATATATACAATCAAAATTTTTAAAAGGGGATGATATTATCAATATACTGCTTATTTCATTGCTTTAAAAAAGCTTTTTTTAATGAATGAATGAGCTCTTCCCATGCTGCAATAAAAAGCCTACATTACATTTGAAAAAAATCAGTATTTTTTTATTAGAATATATTTACATTTATTCTCTTCTTACTTTTAAAACATTAAACTAAAACAGTCGTGCTGCAAGCAATTTCACTTTTATAAACAGGTACTGTTTATCTTATACCACATTTTAACCACATGCTAATTATTGTTTTGTAAAGTATCGCAGTAGAATCATTCAATGAGATGATTTGCAAAATTGAAAATCATCCAGGATCCTTCCTGAACTTCCAAATTGCTTTCCATAACCATGCGGTCTTAAAAACCCGTTGCTGTCATTATCCTTAAACACGAACCCTGGTTAGAATTTCTTCCTCACCATTAGCTGCCTACTCAGCAGCTGCCATTGATCTCACATCATGTGTTAATCCTGTAGAAAATTGTTCAATAAAAGAATCTACTCTTTCTGTGTTTTAATTTACTGAATTTAAATTGAGGACAATTCTTCTAGATATGACATTAATTTTCGAAGAAAACTCTGAGCAGTATGTATAAAATATGGATATATATAATAATATATATAAGTTGTTTAAAATGGGAATTTTTGAATTATTTTTGTATTTATATTTATGACCTATAATTAAAATAGGTGCTTTTGGATGATGGGCATGTAAGTCATATTTGTCCTAGTTTATAGCATGTTTAACAGATGTCTAAAGAGTGCGCAGGCAATAAAGTAAGAAATAGTGGGCTGTTAAAATAAACTTAGTGTTTGCAAGTGTTAAACAATTCTAAAATCAAAGATGTTACAATTAATGTAAGCTTAAATCAGTTTATTAACTTAACTATACTTGAAACAACGTAAGAAAGTAAATTCCTTAAAATGAATGTACTTTATCTGCAGATATATCTCTATATATAATTGCTTTAAAGAAAAACTTATTATTGGTATTTAGATTTATGTTCTTGCATTACTTAAGCGATGAATAAAAAAAATTTAAAAATTTTTTCTTACGGGTATATTTTTTATATTTAAGCCCTTCCTAATGAAGTAGAACATATTTGATTTGTTTGTATATTTCTTATCTGGATTTCGCATAATTATTACAAATTTATGATGTGTGTTAAAAGACCGATGTGTATTCTGTACCCTTAAATTAATTTTTAAAAAGAATCAGTGTGAAAAACCCAATACCAATAAAAATTAGTAGTCAGCATGATTTTATGTTTCTTAAGACATATTTATAAATAAAAACTGACTTACTAAATTTATGAACCATTTTCCAAATTAAATTAAATTTAATTAATGTTATGAACAAGATTAAGTAGATAAAAATATCAAAGAAACACTTAACTTTTCTCTTCCGACATCAACACTAATTTTTATAATCAAAAGTTTCATTCCAAATCATGTTAGTCAGAAATCCGATAACTTCTAATACTGAACATAATTCATTACATCCTCAAAAATCGACAACCAAAATTTTTTTTTGAAAAATGTATGAGTGATGGAGAATTTTTTTTTTATATGACGAGACACATATTGCTATTAGAATCATGTAAACGTCTAGGTTTTCAATTATCAGTTGCTTTAAAAAATTTACTTTTATTATTCTTTTTGATCGTTTGCTCTTTTTATGACGACAGTGACATGGATAATGATAAATTAAGATATGATTTTTTTGTGATGGATATCCTTCAGAAATTGCAATAAGGTGTATAATTGGTGAGAATTTTTTTTCAAAATAACTAAATATGGTTTAGTCATTTTCTATTTGTTCGTGCAAAAATGATGTAGATTAATTGATATTGTATTGTAAGTTATTATACTCCAATGAACAAAACCCATTGCGTTGCATCGCTTCGGAATATTTTACTATCAAGTTTTATTTCAGCTATTTTACAAGATTTTAAGTTTAATACATTTATTCACATTCATACTTTGATTCATAGAACTGTTGTAAAAACATATTTAGTAAATATTGTTCAAAGAGGCATGCTTGCGAATGAAAAGAAAAATATGTACTTTGTTACGAAAATATATCAATAAGGCAATTAAGATTATACGTTTCAGAATATTTCATATATGATTTTTATTTCAAAAAAATCGATATTCTATTGTAAACTGATGTGCAAAAAAACTTCTATTCAAAAGAACTTGGAGAGAAAATGAAAAAAGGCTAGTGCCTACGCTTCATTTGCCATTCTTATAGCTTAATCTTTTCAAATACGTACGAAATCCATTGCCGAAGATTCTTTCGGCGTATGTTCGAATTCCAAATTAATTCTTATCTGTAATGTATGTATTCCCTTACATAATAAATATAGTGGGGTTTAAGAAACAATTGCTAACATTTCATTTCAAAGCAGCATATAATTTCTAACTGTTATTTCTATTAATATACATGATACTTTCTTAAGATTACATTTACACTGAACTTCTGTCAAAATTATATTTTATCACAAAACTGTTATAATACGGTGTTAAAACAATAGATCAAATATCTCAAACAAACTTCATTGGTTAAATTTTGTTATTTTTTTTCTAGTTACAAAATATATTCTTTCTCGTCCCATAAATACATTAAAAACAATTTTTTCAATAGTGCCGATTTTAAGTGACATTTAATTTTAAGAATCAGAAAGTTATATGAAACGAATGCATATGGATATAAGTTAGTATTTGATGTGACACAACATCAGTTGTTGTTTAAATCTCCAAAGATCAGAATATACATAACAGTTCAAATAGATGCACCCGGTCATTGCTCTTAATGTACCAGGAAACGAATGACGTCATATAATTCAATTGGGTTGTCTGGCGTTTATAAATGGAGCTTTACTGACATTGATGAAACAATATGTGTGCAACTCTTGCCAAATATTCTTTAACTTGTTTAAGATCAGTAAAGTTGGAATATTGCATTAGAGTATTATTAGGATTAAATTCTTACCATAATAGATCAATGGGCTTGTTTTATAATAGTTGCTACACTCACTTAGATATAATGTAATCTTTAAGTCCCAATGAAAAATTTTAAAATATTTCATTTTGTATTAAAAAATATTTAATGAATATGTTTATAATAAGTATATAAAATCAATGCATCAAAAATATAAAAAAGGGCTGCAATTATCTATTTTAATAAAAAATAAACGTTCTAAGAAATCAGAAATGATAACATTTCCCATTTACTAACATAAGCCATTTTACATTTGATGTTTTTGTTATAGACAATATTTAAAACACACACAAAGTATATTTTAATTAATTTAATTTCATTTTGTTTTAATTGAAGCATATCTATTCGTTTTCGGATTCTTTTTTCATTAATATTAAAATATTAATTAAATGCAATTTTCAGTGTAGTTCTTATAGACTTCCGTTAAACTTTTAAAACGATAAACTATATTTAGCTTTTTATTCAATGGCAAAAACAATATTTAACTCTAATTCTGAACAGATAATTAATGTTATTAAGGGTGAATTGTAAATGAATGCATGATTTCAATTGGGAAAAAAAGGAATTTATCTCTGAAAAAGATAAGTATTTTTTTAAAAATTTTTACAACTGCAGGGATTAACATTTTTGTTTTAGGGATATTTCTTTACAAAAAAGAAAGATTGATTGATGTTTGATAGCACTCAAAGCTAATCTGATCATTATGTGTTTATATATATGTGTGTGTGTAAATGGGGCGCCACTGCATGCCCTCTGACACGCAACTTCTCAATGTTCGGAAGAAGGCGAAGAGACAGAGCGAGACAGTTCAACGATGATGCAGAAATAATTCTCTTTCAAAATAATGAAACCCATTTAGGCAACGATGCGTGTTTAAATATTTTAAAATTGCTTTTGTTTTGTCCCATTTTATTAGTTATATTTAGAATAAACAGTTTTATCTGTTAGATATTAGTAATCTGTAATCCTCTAACCAACACCAACATACCATTTGGGGGACTCGGTCTGAAAATAAGTTAATATGTTGTTTTTTGACCCCTAAAAATAATAAAAAATTTCAAGAATTAAAAAGATGACTGAATCAAGAAAACGTTTGGACCACCGCGCTGTAACTACGGAATCATCAACGGTGAGTCCATTCCAATTTATTCATTTTTGTTTCTGAAAAAATTATATCTATGATGGTCTGTCTTGAAGAAATGCTTACTATCACAGTATCTTAAAAAAAACGGCTCCTGCTTCAACTGTGCAATTTTTCCACAAAATTGCACTTGACGATCCTGGCGACCAATCCAAGACATTATAAAAAAATTCGTGGGTTTTCCCCAACATTATGACTTAGGGACACGAAAGGAAAAAAAAATTAAAACACTTTACAAGGACGGAGCTGATTACGATGTTGTACTATGTCCTGCATGAATTGCGCGAGAAGTGATAAATAATTAAACGAACGAATATTCGAAAATCTCTCAGACCTTGCATCTTTAAAAAATTATTTTACAGAAAACTGACGATGAAGAAATAGATTACACACTTTTTTCGAGGGAATATGTTAGCAACTCGAATAAACAATCCCCCAGCATGCAAACTGGACCCTCTCTATTTTTACATGAGGTTGTTGAACACTTTCCCAAACATTTGTCTCTTTCCCCCAATGGAGGAAACTCAAAACCACAGGATGAATGAAAATTCGTTTTTTGCTAAGGGATATATTGTTGACGTTGTTTCCGTTTACTGCCAGTGATGAATTCGTGGCCATGATTAATTTCGTGGGACTCGATTTGACTACGTCAGACCGGTGGCATATGCAACAACAACAATTGCCAATGATAATTACAGTGTAAAAGCCTTTTGTGGATGAAATGCTTGTGTTTATCCCACACATATCAGAATTTCAAAAATTAATTGTGTAAAACGTTTGCTCCAGGGTCCTGCAAAGACAATGTGACGGATCTATCCACGTCCTTCCTCTAATCCTCTTGGAAAATCTTTGAGCTATCAATCTGAATTAATCACAACCAACCCTTTGAAGAAGCAACCATGATAAACAGATAAGATGGGTTGTATATAGTCTAGGTTTTCTAGCTAGAGAGATGGATAGAAGGAGTTACATGGAGATTGAGATACAGAGAATCTGATTAATAAGAGAGATAGTTACTATATATATATATATATAATCAGGTATAATTCTACATTTAGTACATTTCAGAGATTAGATAGTTGAAGATATTAATGTGACGATTGGTCACCATAGTTAAGTTATAGCTCAGATATTTTGAGAAGCCGATTGATCCTAAAAAAGGAGGATCGAGATATAAGTTCTCGTAATTCGCGTCTCTCGTTCTTTAATCTTCTATTGCTCTTATTGCAAACCTATCTTTTAGTTTGAATAGTTAGAATTATGTATGTTGATAATTTGTGTATTGAACAAATATACTGGATAATTATTATGGATAGTCAATTTCACTTCCTCCCACACCTCTAGGAGCGGCTGAGAGTAGACCGCGCCCCTTATAACTTTTATACAAACTCTGTATAATATATTTGCATATACTTCTCCAAAAAATTCTTTAATAGAATATGTTTTAAAATCGTTATTATTTTGGTCTCATTTTATTAGTTATTGTTAAAATAAACAGTTTGATCTGTTAATTATTAGTAGTCTCTAACCCTTTAACTAACACCAACATAACATAACACACACACACATATATATATATAAATGTGTGTGTGTGTGTGTTTGTGTGTGTGTCTGGGTGTGTATTTAAATACTTTTATTTTTATAATTTCTAATATATCTTTTCTAAATTCTAATAGCTGGTTTATATTACAGTTTTTGTGTTTTTTGAGCCTCAACTATAGTGATTATTAATGATTCATGCTTCTGTAGAAGAGAATATTAACAAAGGAGAAATTATAATGATTCTTTGTACAAAAAAGAAATTATGTTTATCTATATAGATATAATACAATTATACAAGGTATGATTTTTCTCTATTTATTTACGAACCATACTTACTGCAACTTTTTTGTTTGATTTATAAGATAAATAATCATATAAATATTTGATAAACACTACTTTGTAGAAATAAGAATAATTTAATTAAGTTCTTAATAAGTTAAATCAGGCATATTCAGCAAAATTCAGGCATTATATAGAATGCATTGATTACTTAAGCAATAGTTAGAAAGAGGCTAATAAATAAGTAAAAAAATAACTGAATAAACTTCATTATAAATATTGAGCATATTTTCATTGTCTTTTCCTGGTTTTATATTTATTAATTTTTGTCCATCCTCATCAATTTACGAAAACCGGAATTCCAATAGCTGTCATCTCTTTCCGTCATTTAATAAATCGATAAAATATCATAATCAAAAAATTAAAAAATACTTAAGTTCACTGTTTCAAGGTGATAAACATGGGACAGTAAGATCTCATGCAGCGTAAGGTAATTAATTATTTCGACGTGGAACAGAAGTGACAGCAGAATATCATTTTTTATTAATCCTTTTACATCTGATATGATGAATTAAAACGTAATGCACGAAGATTGATGGCTTCTGAATCTCAAAAATGTAATTTGTGCACAATGGCTTAAAAGGAATTTCAAAGTTTTTTATTGCTTTTAATTATTTTATTAGAAGACTGGTAATGAATAAGACGAGGATTAATGGATTTTGTTCATATTTTTAA
This sequence comes from Trichonephila clavata, assembly GCA_019973975.1. NCBI lineage: Eukaryota > Metazoa > Arthropoda > Arachnida > Araneae > Nephilidae > Trichonephila > Trichonephila clavata. The sequence goes on from BMAO01010436.1 coordinate 142,093, forward strand.
GGAAATATCTATGTTGGAACATTAGTTCTTGTAAAATTTCCGTTGTTCCTTCATTGTAATGATAGTCATTGAGTTTGGATGTACTAAAATGTGTATATATGTATCCCGTTAATTGGAACATGAGCAACAAACACATATATAAGGTTTTTTTTTTATCTTACTTAATACGTGTATCATTGTTTTGTATAAGTGTTTCTTCATTTACATCCTATTTTTCATTAATTATTTATTTTTTATTTTCCAACAGATGGCGCTATCAGTTTTTTTCTTGCTAGATAATTTTCAAAATTAATACTTTGTTAATGATTTTCAAAACATTTTCTTCTTTCTAAAATATTTTTTACAGATTATTCATACTTTTAATTGCTATATTTTGGAGTTTTATAGACTATATTAAGCATAATTTTATCTTAAAATGTTTCTTTGTGGTAATCATTATTTATTGCTTCTAATTTTTATCGGTAAACAATTTTAACACTCTTAAGTTATTAATGATGATTTCTTACAAACAATTTTCTTTTGTTTTGAATTTTTTTTACATTTTTATTTAGCTTGTTTGTTGTATTATATAATAATATAATAAACTTCTATTTTTGTGTGTAGAGTTTGAGAGTTTTCGAAAAATTATTTTAAACTGTGTTTCCCTTCACATTTCCCTGTACTAAGCAAATAAAAGAAATATTAACGTATTGAAACTATATTTAAGTCAGAAATTTTAATCTTTAAACTGCTTTGTCTTTTTATATTCCTACATAATTGATCTTTGCACCATACGTAATTAATTTTTACTACATTAAATAAGTAGATTTAGTTTGAATTTTTCTTGTGAATTTTACTCGATATTAGCATTGGTAACTTAACTTTAGCACATTTATCATTGATCTTTTAATGTTATGATTATATTCCTTAGTACTAAAGATGGCTTATTCTTAAATTTATTTATTTCTCTACAGACCAGATGTATAAGCAAATCAGAGGGAAAGATTTCTGGTCTGCAAACAAGGTTTAAAGCTGCAATTTTAATTCCAAAGGCTAATGATTGTTTATTGTGCTATAGTGGTTAACTTATTTTTGACTTATACGACCTGGTTATATTTTAATTTTTGTTTTTCTTTTTTGAGATTTAAGAGCATTTAGTACATATTATTATTGAAAATATGTATAATAACATGTTGAATAGTGAATATATTTTTCCATGTAATTCTTAACTTCATACCGATGGAAGACAATTCATCAACTTTTCCCTAACTGCATGACGCCTTTTATGGGAAAGTTTGGATTAGCTAAAATTAAGGTGAAAATTTGAGCAAAGATATAATTTTCACAACATGGCTTATACATGAATAAAAATATGCTTAAGAATACACTTTAAGAATATAAAAGTGAACGTAATCTATTTATGTCATGTTCTCACACATTGACGGAATCATTTCCTAATTGAAATTCCTTATTTTAGAAGTTGGTGGTGGTTCGAAATTTAGATAGTTTTAAAAATAAGGCATGTAGGCCTAATTTTGAGCACTACTGCATTATAGTTGATGTTAAGCCACAAACTTATAAATATTTAGCAAAATATTTTTAATGTTAAATGCTCAATTTACATCTCATAGCTAAAAATTCAAGTTTATTACATTATTTGCATTTCATACTGGGGTATATTCTTCAGCAATGATTTCTTAAAAGTTAGATATTTTTATACTAAAATAAGAATTTTTAAACTGAAAAAGAAACCTTATAATTCATAGTATTACAGTGTAATTGTATTTTCTACAATCAACAGAAAAAGTGGTATTAAAATTAAATAGCTATATTTAAAACATTCTAAAGTAAAGCTCTTGTTACACCACATCTTTGTATTACAAAAATATTGTCCTTTCATGTACCTTTTGAAATTCAATCCTATTTATTATTTAAAACTATTCTATTTTTTAAAAATCTGTTTTCTAATTTACTCTAATTTCTTTCTAATTTACATTCGGTTTCAAGTTTAACTTAAGAATTATCATATATCTGTTAATAGATTATCAGTATTGAATCCTTATATTTCTACTCAAAAGTACTTACGCTCTCTGAATGAAAAAAACTGTCTTTCTTCTGTATTTTCCTTCTGCGTTGTTGATTTACTTCCAATGTACTAGTGATTCATAATGCCAAATTCTTCGCCCAATAAACTTCTCTTTACCTTTTGTTCTTTGATATTGGATATGAAGCTTTATTTGTACTCTGAATCCAGTTCCTATTGACTTTTAATACTTTTTCTCTCACCATTTCATTTTTTTCTTATCTCAAATTACGACCTCTTATTATTCCTTATTTCCTGTACATTTCATAATCTACTACTTAAGATTCTTAAGTGCTGTAATCTTTAAGCTTTAATTAATTCGGTGTATGGAATTTTTGGTATTGAGAGAGAATGGCGCTTTCCACAATGTTTTCTAATAAATAACAGTATTGTATACCTGAATTAACAATATAATAACGAAGAATATAAAATTTATTTTTTAGAGCTATTGCTATTAAATGCCCTTACATTTCAGAGTGAATGATTATTTCAAATTTAAGAGAAACATTCAGTTGCTGTTCTAAAAAAAATTGGGTTAGTTTAAGATTCAAAAACGAACGTTTCAATCATTCGAGCTCGGCCATTCTGAATTATTGATGCATTTAATTATTAATATAACTTCTGCATTGACTTCCTATGACATTTTCCCCCCAGAATTTTAGTATCAAATACATTTCTATGAAATTTAAAGCACTACTTGTAGACCACTGCCAATACAATTAATACGTGTCAAAATTTCAGATGATTGTAGCTGCTTTGGGTATGAATGATATAATTTACTTTTAACTGATGTATTAGATCTATGAGTTTTCAGTCATTACGATAAAATTTAAACTTTTCACTAGTTTATGAGAAATAATGTAACTACGAGGCTTACCATAATATGGATATGATGCTTGCTAAATTTACAGGAAATTATGCAAATTTCATGTAATATTTCTATTTTTGAAAAGAAATAATTCTGAATAAAGTTTAAACTCTTATAAAAAATACAATCATCATTTAAGGGAAAAAAGAGAATAAAATTAATGTTACTTCTGCTGAAGTACAAAATTTTATAACTATCTAATATACAAGTATATATTCACAACTTTATGGATATACCTCTGAGATCAGCTTCCTTTTGCTCATTAATGAATCAGAAACATTTATTAGATACAAATTTAGAACCTTAGACCAGTACTTCTCAAACATCCATTATTGCGACTCAATTTTTAATCATAATTTTCATCGAGGCCCTCTTCTACAGTAACAATGTATTCAATACAATAAAAAAAAAGTACTTTGACGCTAAAACTACAATACGAATTTAATTATAAAAGAAAAATTATCAAGATAAGTATTAAATTTTCTATATGTGTATATATGTGAGTAGATGGCACTAATAAATATTAAACTTGTTTTTAATGCAATGATAAATTAACTATCAAATCATTGTGTGGAGCCACGGTAGCCTAGGGGTTAAGGTATCGGATCGTGGTTGGCGTGTCATAAGATCGAGTCCAGCACCACTAAATACCCGCCGTGTAGAGGTCCAATGCACATAAAATCTCACGAGTGCTCAGACGTCATCCGGTTGGTATGGTAATTAGGAGTGGGGATGCCAGCTCAGGAGTCACCTTCGTCACTTAACCACGGTTCAAAATTACGTGTAACCCTCGTGTATATAGCTGAACAGTACGACGTTAATATTCACTCACTCAAAAATATTGTACAGTACTGACACATTTTTAGTATATTTAATCAATATAAATGTGTATTTAATTTTTATTATCACAGAATGTATTTCATTTTGCTTCCTTTCAGCAAATTAATTCTTATTTTAAATCTTTTGCTTTCAACTTTTCGATGGATGTGCTCGCCCCCACCCACATAGGGATATCGCCCTTTTAGGGAAGTGCACCCCACACTTTGAAAAATGACGCCTTAGACCATTAGAAACTTTCAGAAAAATGTTAAACATAATTACAAAAATAGAATGAGTTTTACAAACTTAATGACTGTTAGGTTTCATAAGAAGATGGAAACGTATTATTTAATAAATAAAATTGAACGGAAAAAGCGGAAAAGTTTTATTGAAATTTAAATTTGAAAAATACTTTTTATTTTCATTTGAAGAGAAAAGGAGCATCGTCAAATTAAGAAAAAACAACAACAGGATAGTAAAATATATATGTTAAAAAGCTTGCCTTAAAAATTTACATAGGTATTTGAATTAGGAAGACTTTTACTTTAGTAACATTTACAGGAATACGTTTCCCTTGTGCATATATTTATCTGACCTAATTTCACAAATGTGTGGTAATTGTAAAAAAAAGGAAGACATTCAATTATGTCGGTATTGATACCTTCCGAAACATTATTTTAAATATTATGTTTTTTTAAACTTGGAAATGCTTTTTATATCTTGAAAAATTTGAAAATTCGTTTAAACTATCTGAATGTAATTAATGGCTGTCATATTTTTAAAAAAAAAACATTTTTGTTAAATTGCCAATGATAACTTACCAACCACTACAAAAGTTATATTGTAATGCCAATCAATCACTTAGATACACAGATTTTAAATGCAATAAAATGTATATATTTTTTCCTAATATTCCAATTAGCAAATAATGAATACAAATGTTTTGAAGAAACATTTTTCTCCACATATACATGAGAAACCTTTTCGTGAACAGTCTTCCATTCTTTTGCAGGAAATTGAAAGAGGTCTAAAGACGTTTCAAAAAGTATTCCAAGTAAAACATAACATGTATTTTAATGATTTTAAATACATTAAAAAACTGTTAAGAAGATTTTAAAATTTGCTTGTATATACATAAAACAAACGAAGAAAAATTTGTAGAACATATTTTTGAAAGTGTTTTTAATTAAAAGCTATTTTAAACAATGGAATTCTATCGAAAAACGGTGATTTTAATGTTAGATCTAATCATGTCATCTTTAATTCTCTTCCACACCAAGAGTTTTGCATGCAAATTAACAAGATAGTTTCTTCTTAATAAACTTACTTTATTAGCCTGTTTAATGTTTGTTCTAATGTTATATTGCTTGCATTTTTGTTCTTCTAAAACACGTTTCCTCTAAATCCTAAATTAAATCTACCAGTAAAGGTTTTCAAAATCAAATAAACAACGAAAATAACATACTTCTTTGTACACCTTACATATATTCCTCGAAAGTATAGAGTAGCAAAAAAATAAAGTAATTCAAAAACCTTTTAACGATAAAATGTGTAGAAAGCTATAACGAGCCAAACTCTTTTCCCTGTGGGTTCAAAAGAGAAAAAAGGCAGTTATTGTTTGTTTATTTTTTCTACGTTCTCTATGATACTTATTTTAAGACTAAAAAAATCGTTTGTGCAAATCCTCTCCACAAACTTTGCTCGCCCGTGAATTTTTGTTTGGTCTCTAGCATAGATAGATGAAAAATAAAATGATGTTTTTAGATATTGGAATAAATCCGAAGTATATAAGAAACGTAACCTACTCCAAAACATTTCAGTCATAGTCTTTGTAAGAGCATATTTCTGTACAATAAGATGCTCATTAATATAAAAATCCTTTTTATTCTAATTTAGAAGTAAACTCTCCTTTTGGAATATGTAGGAGTATTTTGAGTGGGCATATATATATATATATATATATATATAAGTACTATTTTAGGTACAAGTAGAGTTCTATAAAAAAATTACTTTCTGAGATTGTAAATCTTCGTACACTCTCTAATTTTTTCTTCGTAATAGTTTAAATGCAATGCATATTTTTTTTCAAAAGTATTGTTTTCCTTTTCACTTTACTTTTTCAAAATCGCACTTTCTAATGGAACAGTTTTACACTAGGTGACCATTTAAACTTTTAAGTTATAAATTTCTTTATTTTATACTATTATTAAATATGGTTATAAATAATTATGTTAGTAATTAGCTATCTTATTGTCTATTTAATAAGATAAAACTCTTTAACAATGATTTAAAGGCAATTTTTAAGGAATCACATTTGAATATTATTGTCAAAAAATTGCTTTTAAAATATAAATTATAATAATTTCAAAATGAAAATTTTTCTAAATGTGATTAAATAAACTGTTCAAAATCCTTTCCCAGCATTAAAAGTTTAGAAAATTAAAAAGATAGTTATTATTTAAAATATAAAATAATAATCTGCATTAAAATAATTTTAAAAATTATAAACAATAAAAAAAATCAGTTCTGCTAGATTTATTTAATACAGTGAATGATACATGTTTAGGTCAATCCTTGTTTCAGGATTATAGTTGGTTTAGAAAACAAAAGTATTAAGAAATAATAGAATTAATTAAGAAATACTAGTAAGGAGAATTTAAATTTTATATTAATTTACAATGATTTATTCATATTTTAATTTCGGATGTAAATACAATACAGGAATATTCATAACTTGTTTTTATTTGGTTTTGGAAAGAATGTTTGGATGAGTTTTTGTGTGTGAGTGTTTAAATATATCACAAACATTTCAAACGCTATGACCAAGAAATAATCGTTTCAAATTAATTAGATTTTATTCATGCATTAACTAAAGTATTTCCACTTACACAAACTATGAAAAATTTCAGATTTCAGTAGTAAACGCTCGAGTAAACTTAACTCATAGTAACACCTCGATTTAAAAGCAGTTGAATAGAGATGTATTTTTATATCCTTTGTCAAATCGTTTATTCAAAGTTCATTAAACACTTGTTCATCAGAAGCTTTTACATGTCATTAGCTGTTTAATTCCAGATGCAATTGAAAACTTACAATTCCGGCTGTTTCTACTGAAAGATTTCGATAGCAGAAGCATGCCATCAATTTAATTGGATAAAGAAAAAAGTAATGTTCTCTAAATTATTCTTGTTTTGAGATTGGAAAAAAGGTTTAAAAATGGGAAAGATACTAAATTATTGCACTAATAATACAAAATAATTTGTGATTATGATACAGAAGAATCCTTACGAAAAAAAATGTGACATTTCAAAACTTATTTATTTTAAAAAATCATTTGAAAATACCATAGGAGAACAAACTGATCTTGTTTGTCTACAACAAACTAAAAATTTGTGTACAACTCTACAATAAAATGAAAAAAGTGCAAGAATTTGGCAAACTATTATTTCCTTTAACACTAATTTTTATTATTAATTACATTAAGGTTTTTTTATTAAAAATAATTTTAATTAAGGGGTTATTTAAGTTTACTTTTTAGTAAAAAAATCGAAAACTAAGTAATGTATTGTTTTATTATGATGATCGTCTTATGAACTCGACATAATAACGAGTGAAATTTATCCGCGTGTTTTTTTTTCTTAAGTGAATTATGCACCATTTTAACAATTATAGAATTTTTTAATGATATGGCATATATTCAAATGTGCGAAAAAATACCAAATAATATTTTCTATGTACTACGTAACAAAGATGAAAAAACCAGCATTTCAAAAACACTAAATTTATAGTAAATTCCTGTAGATATGAAAAACGTAATTATAAAATCTTGGTTGATGTGATTTCATAATAAATATAAAAATGCATATTAGTAACATAAATACTGATATGTAAATCATTACACGGAATTAAAATTTGTTGCTGTTAGAGAGGTTTACTTCATTTTATTAAATAAATGGAAAAACTCTAGTTTCAATAAAACAAATAAACACTACTTTATATTTTACTATACAATGGAAATAAAACTTAATATTTACTTTAAAATTAAACTTATCTGCAGATTTCCTTTGGCATATTCCTTTTTCCAAAATAACAGACACATACATACTTGTTTATATGCTGTATATTTGAAATGATGGTCAAAACCAGAAATAGGAATAGAGGTTGCTAAAACAAGCAAAAACTCAAATTCAGTACCTGTGTGGAGGGATACCTTTGAGACTCTAGAGAGCTTTCACGCAGATATCTACTCAAGTAATATTTCTAAGAGAAATTAACTTCAAATCCAATAAAAAAGAAAAAATAATTGTTTCAAATTGGACCACTCATTAAACTACACAGATGATGGAAGTAAACAAAAACTTCTCATCAATTATATCTCCATAGAGGAAAATTTCTTTCCATTTGATATCTGTTCATATATAGAGATTTAACAGTATTCTAATGATAGAAACCATTACGTGTTTTATGTACAGAATTATCAACAGACATTTGAGAACAGCTGTAGTACTTTACAAGTACTAACAAATAGGGCGCGTTGAAGAATACTTCAGCAGTTACTCAAGAAACTCGTAGAAATGAATTGAATCAATTTCCGAATACATAATATAGGTGAAGAAAGAGACATGGGGACAGTAAACAGATTTGGAGCCTTTAAGAGTTAAATCAGCATTTTTTAATCTGTGGGGCAAGCCACCCCTAGGAAGGGTGATAACTCTACGTGGGGGCCATGAGCATATCGAAAATTTGAAAATAAAGGATTTAAAATAATTATCAATTTACTGAAAGGAACCAAAATTAAATACATTCTCTCTTAATAAAAAATAAAATACACATTCACACTGATATAGTATACACTGTTGGCCGCACAAAACGCAACACCCCGAAAGAACAATGCAAAACATGCGAAATTTACATCAAGCGTTGTAAATGCAAACTTTTAGCATAAAAGCGCAGACGCACCTGACGGGTGCCGTAGCGCCAACCGCAAGTACAATATAAGGGAAGGACATACTGGCGATTTAAGATATGGATATTTTTGCGTAAGCGGTTTACCTATGCCTAGTGGAAGACATCGAGCGTATTTTGACAGTGATTCTGAATTCGACCGAGGAAGAATAGTAGACTATAGGGATTGTGGATTATCCTTCAGAGAAATTGGCCAATATAATGGACGAAAACAAGCAACTGTGATGTGGATCTGTCATTGATGGATGAAGGAAGAAAAGACGGACCGATGGGACCAATCGCACCCACCTCGTGGTAAAATTTCCTGTGATGAATAGCGAAATGTGTGCATAACATTGATGGATCACGCAGATCATATCACATCAGGTTCATCTCATCACTCATCATCACTCAGTGTCCGCAAGGCATCCATTGCTTCGTTTACCCTTGGCTGAAATCCACAGGCATTTGCGCCGCCAATGGTACGATGAAAGCTGAGATGGACAATGGACTGGAACGGCATTGTGTTTACTGACGAATCCTGCTTGTGCCTGAAACAGCACAAAAGTTGGATTCGATTTTAGAGACACCGTGGAGAGAGATTGCGGAACTGTAGCTCTATGCATCGTCGCACTGTTCCCCGACCCGGTAACAGGGTTTGATTCTGTATTGGATTGCCTTGCTTTACCCCTACAGTACGCTTTGCCGGTAAAAAAACTGTCATCGCTACATCTCTTAAGTCTTGGAACCCGTGGTCCTCCCCTATATTCAGCACTTACCATCAGCCATATTCCAACAGGATATTGCATGACCACACGTGGTACACAATGTTCAAGAGTTATTCGTTACCCAACAGCTTGAGTTGTTTCTTTACCCTGCTTGTTCTCCTGATCTAACGCCAATCGTAAACCGGGATACGCAACCTGTTGCTACACCATATCATCTTTGGCAATATATGGAAGCCGAATAGACTGTTGTAACCCAATAATACCCTCTTTGATTCTATGCCAAGGCATGTGATAGCAGTTATAGCCAACAGCGGCAGCTACACTAACTACTGATTTTGTCATCATCCACACGTCACAAGATGATGTAATATTAGTCGTATGATCTTCCTACAATATGTTATCTGCCAAATAAATTTCTCTGTGATATCTCTGGTCTTTCTTCGTGTTGCAATTTTTGTTGCCAGCAGTATACTTATAAATGTATCAGTACTGATCAAAGTATTTGATATAGGAATTAAGTCAAATTTACAAGGGCTTACATCTGGGGAGTATGGTGGATGGTAAAGCATTTCCCAGCTCCATCGATCGAACAAATCAGTCACAGATTGCGCTGCATGCGGAAGAGCATTGTCTTGCAAACTGATAGTGGCATTCTACAGAAAAGTTCATCGTTTTTTTCCCTCAAAGCTGGTCTGAGATGGTGCTTCAAAAATGAGAAGTAATGCTGCGCATTGACGGTTTGCTGTAGGAGAACGGTATGCGTTAGGACGACACCATAACTGCCGTACACCTGAAACAACATAACTTTCACGTTGCTGAGGCTGTGATGAAATTTCGAAAATCTTGGTAACCAGTAATGACACCATTCGTTATACTGAAGCTTCAGTTCTGGCTGGTACGATCTGGCCCAACTCTCATCCAGCGTACGAATACGGTGCAAAAACGCCTATTCTTCGATCTCATAGCGTTCCATGTGGGTTCGAGCAGCATCGTATTGTAGTCATTTCTGCATTTCCGTTAAATGATGGGGAACCCATCGTGAAGCAATTTTTCTCATGCCCAGGCGTTCCTTCAGAATGTGCAGACCAGTCATATGCTCAAATCCTGTCTGTCGGGCCAGCTCCCGAATCATTTGGCTTGAATCATTGTCCATTAGTGTGGCAACACCATGCACTTCTGCTTCATTGACACTAGGATGACCTGGTCCATGCATGTCTGCCACATTTCGGTGTCCTTAATTGATGGCTTTTACCCATCTTGTTACAGTTTTATAACGCAATGCAGACTCCCCTCAAGCCTCTTGAAGCCCTAGATGACATTGTTGTGCTGTACGACCTCTGGTACATTCAATTTTTATCCAACTTTGTTGTTCTTGTTTTGAAAACATCCTGACAACAATTACTGTTAGGAAAATTTAATTATCTCGTACTTCAAGTATATAATCCTACTGATTTTTAGGTGATCTAAAATCAACTTAAACACTTTGATCTCCACCCAGCACTTCATTTGACGACTATATTGGCATCTAATCTAATTTAAATTCAATCGAAATCGAATGATTTCGTCGTGTTATCTGTATCGTATATAAGTGTTGTAAATAAAATGTGTTTGATATGCTTTTACTACAAGTGTCAACCTTTACTACTGTTGCTTTCTGTCTTTGATCATCAATTACTTTAGACCGCAAGCTAATACAAGGATCAGTTCTTTGCGTCACTTCACATGCGCGTGACGTAGGAAAGACGATTCTTTTTGCTGAGAGTTAAGCCAGGTATGTAGCTCATGTGTGGTATACGCGACATTCTTTGGTTTTGTTGCGTAGAGTTTTTAGAGCAGTGTTGCCACTATAAAAGTTCCAACCCTCATATATGTACAAAGTTTGTGTGTTTGGAAATCTAATATACATAACTTCCCACAGCCATGTAAAAAGATGTCTCTCTAAAGCATTTGGGAGCAATCTTTATATAAGTATTGGCCGTTGAATTTATCTGGTACTACATGTTTGTATTAATCAATGCGGGTGTTTCATCGATCAAAATTATAAACACTTTATAAATTAATTCGTATCAAATAACTTAATAAATTACAAAGAAAATTCATGGCTTGTCTTTTCTTCATATCAAACATATACAACTTAAAATTTTTAATCACATGGATTTTCAAATAATATTAGTTAGAATTCCAATAAATTCTTGTACTTAAAATACTTCATTGTTTGAAAGAAACGCGATGATTGCAAATTTTTAAAAATGATTAATTAATGGGTCTTCTCTTTTTCGTATGTATAGCGATAATCGTCCTTCGATACAATAAGGGTCATGTATATCTACATTAATTCTGTAATTAGTTGTTGGTTTTGAAATAAAGAGACTATGCTAGCTTACATTTATCTTTTCTCTTCCTCCGTTCTTTAATGACCAATATGATAAATTAAAATGTACTACTACGTGATGGATGACCTAGGAGCTTAACATTGTAATTTGTGTTGTTTTTCTTTCTTTATAGGATTTATTTTTTAACTCTTCTTTGTTTAAAGTGAATTAAACAGGAATAAGATTTTGCTCAAATAATTAATGATAAAATGGATTAATTTATTCGTGTTTCTTCATTTGTGTAGCAGGTTTTGGAATCATCAATTATAGCTTATATTTTTATACCATGAATGGTTTGTGCATCTTATGTAATATAATTTTAATTGTTTATTTTTACTTAAAAATTGAAGAAATTCCCTACCATTCCAAATTTTTTTACTTCGTTGACAAAAGTGCTCAATACTTAAATCTTTTTCTTAACTTTTGATAAATTTTATCAATCTTTTTTTTTTATGTTTTGTAATTTAAGGACTAAAAATGTGACCTTTAAATGTTGCTTATTTTTATTTTTATAGTTGCTGCAATTTAAATAAACAATGAATCCTTTGAATGCCCCATATATAACACCAGAACATGGTATTGTCTCTCCTTAAATCATTTTTTATTCTTTTTCAAACTTTAATATTTATTTATTTATTTCGTTTATGAAAAATAGTCCGTCCCTTTCTATGAAAAAGAAGAGAAAGGTATTATTTAAATTTTAAAAATTATAATGACATTTAAATTTTACTTTTTTGAAATGGTTGTTTTAAGATAAAAGAGAATTGTGATAAAATAAATTTTGCCTTTTAAATACTAATTTCCTTACATTTATAGTTTTTTCAAAGGTGCATTCCTTTTAAAAGCTTTATTCTTCAAAAAACAAATTAAATTTTACTTGTCCTGTAGTGTTGTAAGCATTCAACAATTGTTCATAAATTAATTTCTTTGTAATTTTAAAAATTTCTTAACGCTATATTTTTTTATCTTTGATATCATGTCACTTTTCACAACCTAAATATTATTATTATTATTTACCTGAATGGATTTAATGTTATGCCCTAAGCTATTGTATGGATTTTATTATAAATAGTAATACAAGCTGAACTTAATATTTTATGATTGAAGGTCTTTTTGTTCATTTTAATCTTTAAAGTAATGTAATATTTGGGTAGTCAAATATTGATGCAATTTTTAAATGCATTTAAATTACAAATTAAATAATACTTTGATCGCTTCATCAACTGTAATAACTTGATAATTTTTTATTGAGAACGAAGATGAAAAGAAAAATAGACATTCTGTTTGAATATAATAAATTGATGACTTTTAAATAAGATAAATTATTTTTGCAAAATGAGAAAAATATAATTAGAAAAGAAAGAACAGTTGTGTTTTCATCTTCGATATGTAGAAGAAAGTAATATTTTAGTTTCTCAATAAGAAATCATTTTACACATGAAAGCCCTTAATGAAATGTGCGTTAGCGTGTTTCAAAACTTTCTCAAGTGCATTTCTTTGATAATTGCATTAAAAATTTATTAATGAACAAGGAGAATGATTTCTGTAAACAAGTGTATTTTAGAGTACTATAATGTAAAAAAGATATAATAAATAAGGGAAAAAGTACATCTGTTCTTAATATCGCCCGTATATTCACTAAATTTTTCCATGCTCACAGGTTCTCAATTCAGGAGAAATGGTTTTAATTATGTATTGTCAGCAGTTAAGTCATTATAATATTATAATCAAATAAAAGTTTTAAAAATGCGTAAGTTTTGTTTCATGTTGATAAACATGAGCACATATATGATCTCATGCAGTGGATGGTGATTTAGTACTTCGGCTCAAAATGGTCATTTGAGAAAAATAAATTTTTGTGTATAAAACGATTAAAAATGGGAAGGATACAGATTTCAAGAAGAAAAGGAATCAGTTTAATTTGAATCGAATTTTTAAAATGACTGTCAATTTGAATTTTTTTTTATAAATAAATTTTTTATAAGTCACAGTAGTTAATACAGCTTAACGATAGCCTTATGGAAGTATCAGCTTAATTTTGATTTAAATGTCTATAAATAATCTTTGTAATATTTATCCCTTAGTTATGATGCTTAATGGGTTTTATGTCTTATAATTTAAATATATTTCCTCGAAGTTGCCCTTAGAAGCAAATTAAATGTTTTATATATGAGGAGGAACGGAAGCTTGGACTATTTGAATTGTAAATAAAAGAAAAAAATACTTAACTACATATGGTGAATATATACGAATAATGAGTCCGTAAACCACTAAAAGTCTTTTAAATGGAACTCTAAAAATATACTTTCCTTCATTTTTAAAATAAAGTATAACTCTCATTAAGTGTAATCTTTCAACAAAATTCTAAGCAAGCCATTGCATAAATATAAAAATTCTTGAACATTCTGTATCCCTGCTTTTCTTTTAAATTACATTCCTCCATTTTCTTAATATATTCCTTTGTATTATTTATCAACGCAATGCCTACTTCGAAGCTTTAAAAGTCAAATAGTATTTTAACATATTTGTAATTATTTTTTTAAAACTATACTGTAATAATAGGTTTAAATAATGTCATTTGAAAATTAAAGAATTGTACATATTCTGTTTGGGTACTTAAAAATAATTTACTTAACTAAAAATTTTTTAGTAGCATATCGTAATCTATATCCTAAGCGTTCTAGTAATTAAAGTATATTTTTTTTCTAAAATTAAACAAACAACAACATCTTTGGCATCTTTGCGATATTTGTTGACCGAATTTTTCAAGTTCTTGTCAAAGAAACTTGTATTTTTTTATCTAATATTGGAGGAGCTAAGTGCATATACATCGTGCAAACGATTTCGCCTTCCACAATATCATTTTAGTCGAGTCTCGCAAATTTTATCCAAAATTTTTATACAAACATTTAGAATAGATACAGTCTTATTTTACCTTTTTATAAAAGTGTTTTCTACTATATTATAATATATGCAAGATACTGGACCACTTTAGCAGATCTAAAAATTGCGCGAAGGCATGAAGTTTGTTGGAGCAATAAATTATTTCAAAATGCTTACAGTTTTTCGAAGCCTTTAAGTTAAAAACATTACCTTGGATGTGTCATTTAGGGCAAAAAAATTTTGGTGAACTTGGATCAATTTACCCATTTCATCATTACTTACGATGCTTTATTCTTAAGGGGATTAATAATATGGTTGTAATTAATTCATATACATAATCTTCGTGAATTTTTTATGAAAAAATAATGATTTAAAAGTAACTCATTTTGATTTTGATCAAAAGTGTCAGAACAATTTCAATCAACCATTGTTTACTATATTTGGACTAGGTTTGAAAAAGGGAATTCATTTGGTTCTGAATAAGTAATATTTGAGGATTAACTTAAAAGATAAGTAAAAAAAAACATGTAGAGTTAATATTTATTTCAAACGATCAATAGCTTTATACTATTTCCTGTTCCTTTTCAAACGTTAACACAAATAAATTTCTTGATCTTAAACTCACAGTAGACGAATGAACACCTAATACGTATTTGAAAGGAATTGCTCTGGAACTCTTTAGATTTTTGTTTTAAAGATTCACAAGTAACAGAATTCATGAAGTTTCTTTCTATTTCTTATTTTTACCTGTTCGTCTGATTCAGCTTGATGTGTTTGCGTCTGATAATGCTTTTGTGGAGTTAGGAAGCTGTCTTTCTAAGCACTTCTAATGTGAAACTTCAAAGTTTATCTTTCTTCTAAACTTTTCTATCATTCAGGTTCAATTTCCTCTTTTTATCAGCTCTGATTAATTTTTTTTAAAACTGAAAAACTTAAAATCAAATTAAAAAGTCATCTGATGAAAAAATAAAGAAGATTATTATGAATTATACATATGTATTTTTTTCATTTTGAAGACTAACAAAGATATAAAGCGTATAAAATAAAATGATATAGTGCATAAACTGAAAAATTATATTGTGTATCTCTTTTATCAATACGTTTATCTTTATATAGATATGATCAAATCAACTGAGAAACAATATAATTGAAAAACCCGGAATCAAATTAAAAATAAAGCCAAATTGTCTACACATTTTGAAAATATATTTTGCCAAAACTATTCAAAATATATGTTTGTGTTACTTGAAATCTACAAAAATGCTCTAAAATTTTTTATCAGTAAAACGCTTAGGTTCTTGAAAAAGGCTTAACTAATATTTACCCCTTACCTGGACATTTGTTTTACCCAAAATTCTTCAAAAAAGACACAGTTTTTTTTTTTGCATTTAACTAAACGCCGTACTTAATAGAATAAAAAAAGTTGAAAATTTTTACTACATATTTGATTTAAAAATTGGGGAATCCAAAAACCCTTTAATGTTTTTTTTTATAATTTTACTTTGCATGCTATAAAGAATTTGTTTATATAAATTTTAGAAATATTTTGATGTTCGTACTTTTTCGAATTGTTGAAGGCTTTGTGTGTGTGTGTTCCTCTGATGAATAATCCAAATAAATAGCAGATAGATCTGAATCTTTTTTGAAATTTAATTCATCCGTTCACAAGAAAATTTATTTTTGATGTTTGTGTTAATCGTAATTTCAAAAATCGAATCAAAACGTTACATGTTGCAATACACTATTATTAAGGATCGAAACTCCCACCTCTATAAAAAAATTACCCATCTTTACCACAAAAAGTTGCTGGATGAAAAAGTTTCAAAACCATAATCAAACTGCATTACATTTTTGAAACACTAGCAGATATGTATCCCCATAAGAATGAAAAATATTCACAAATCAGAGAAAAAAAAAAGAAAAATCAGTTTCCGTTCACCGTGCTGGCCAATCGGTAGCTGCCCACTCTCAGTATCCCGTTCTATGTACGGGAAAATCAGTTAAAAGTTTAAAAACACATTTCAATGTCCATACAGTATTATAAATATTATTTTTTCAAATAGAATACTTCTAAGTTATGAAGAAAAAAGGTTCATTAGCTACTTATGTAAGCAGAAGTGGTATTTTCAAAATTATTAAAAATAAAGTTTATGTTTTTTTTTAATAAAATGTAGTCGCCCATTTATATTTTGCATAAAAGACATCAAAGCCATCCTAATTAATGCACAAATATATAAAGAAAAAAGTTGAGGTAAACTTACTATGTAAAAAATAGTATTTATAAAAAGGTAATTTTGACAAAGGTATTTGAGTTTATACTAAGATTATTTCACACTTGTTACCGTTTTTTCCCAAAACTTAATAAAAAAAAATCATTTTTTGAAAGTAACTACTATCATTCATTGAACACAATATACTATACTATTCGAATTAACTGGGTCAAATGGAAAAAGTTACTTCTTTTCTAAAAATTTAGCTTTATATCATTACATACCTTAAATATGTATATGAGTGAAAATATGTATATTAGTGCGATATATATCGTTCTTTAGCTGAAATGACCATTTCAACCCGTCTTGGCATTGACTCTTCTAGAGTAGCACACGTGTTCTTGATTTCATCATTTTAAGAACACATTGGTATAGCCATTTTTATCATTTGCTTTGTTGTCTTGCAATTCATCTTCAGAATATACCGTCACTTTTGAATAGAATTTGAATATAGGGAATTTTCAAACCATTCGAGCACTTTTATTTTTTTTCCGTGTAAGAGTATGAACCAATTTCGAATTGTGAAAAGGGGCTAAGTCATGTTGAAATGTTTCATCAAACTTTTCTATGATTATAGAACAATATTACTAAATAATATTTATATATATATATTTCATATAATTCATCATGTACTTAAAAAGAACAAAACATCCAGAGCCACTTGCTGTAAAAAAACGTTAAACATCTGGTTTGAAAGGTGTTTTACAATGTGTTGGATACGATCTGATAACAAAGTTTCAACTTCTCTTATCTAACTACACTGGATTTTTATACAAGCACAAATAACGGTTTCATCACTCAAAATCACTCTCGTACAGTCATCAACATTCATGATTGGTATTTTTTGGCTCATGCTCAACGTTTTTCCATCATTTTTTGAATGAGAAATAGTTTTTTCCCTCAGTCTTGTTGGCTTATGGCCACCTACCAGAAGCGTTTTCCATGTAGTTGAGGTTCTCTCTTCAACACCATTATCCAAAAAATGCCTTCAAAAGACTAAGCCTGTATTTCTTGGATTTATTTTAGTATTTCGTATTAAAATTTTATCATTCATTGGATTAGTTTCTACTTGCACCCATATTTTCTTTTCTTTTTGGAGACGATGATCCAGAATTTTGAAATGTTCTTAAAACACTTAATTCAATCACACCAACTGCCATAGTTATATCTCTCACAGTCATAGAAGTGTTTTCATTGAGAGCGATTTATTTTAGAGTGGTTCCTCAGAGCAATAACCATCTTTGAACAAGTAAAACTAACACGCCTTATGCAGAGCACAAAATTGAAATTACTGAAGGTTTACCACTGAGTTCCTGATTCATTAAAATGAATAATGTATTGTCAACTCGATGTTTTACACTACCTAAAGGTAGATATAATGAGTTCTAGGTATTTAAAGATTCCACTACAAAATCAAACAAGAGAAATGTGTTTGGCCCAATTTATTCGAACAATATAATAATTGGGATCGTTATTTATAATCTCTTTCTAAAGACTTGGTAACTTTCAGAATAATTTTGGAACCAAAAAAAGATGATAGTACTTAGTTGATCCTTAACTAATGTTGGAATTGTATTCCCTAGAAATATGTTAGGTGAATATAAACATGAATCAGTGCAACGGCTCTATATTTGGGAACTATTGGGGCTCAAGAGAATTCCTCAGTCATATGCAATTCAATGGAAAATTGCCAAATTAGCTCAGTTGCTATGTTGCCAAATTGAATTATAGTTTCCTTCATTAATTTGATTATCAATTATTTAAGATTAAGGGCAGGGATAAGATAATCCATTTTCTTAAAAAAAGTATCTTAGGGAATGAATCATCTCTTGTCTTAAATAGGCTTATAATGTATTTATCGTACTGAATCATCTTGTATAGATTGCCCTGAAACTGAACGTAAAGCATGAGGTGAAAAGGACTTCCATATCACTTAGTTAAGTGAAAGCTAGCATATTTTCGAAATTGACACTTTATATCACATTGTTAGGTATGTTGGCTACAAATTTCAGAAACTTACCAAGGACCTTTTTCACTAACGTGACCTTACATACTTGTGCTATCAACTACAGTCACAAAGCGAGCAAATATGTCTTTATTTAGTTAAAAATAACTTAGTTTGCTTGAATCCGGGTTGGAGAAAATGATTTCACTTAACTTTGACTTTTCATATAAAGAAAAATATTACATAATCTATCCAAGAAAAATTATTCAAAATCTTACTCATTTAGCTTAAACTCTAAAACGATGCAACTTTTGTTCTTTTCTACCTGTAACAATTATAGCTAGTTTTTTATATTTGCAAAAAAGAATCTTTATTTTAAAATCACTTCTGTTGATAACCTCCCTCGCGTAATTAAGTGCTGTGATAACAAATTTCACAACTTTACAGATAAATTTTCCCCTATCCAAACCCGTGACTAATCCCTAGACAAAAATATGAGTTTTATGTATATAAAATATCTTCATGTAAGAGAAATTAGGATTTATGTTAATTTGAGTGCTCTTTAAACTCTAAAGAAATGAGTGTAAGAGTAATTCGATGGGCTGTTATAGAAATTAGATTATTGAAAACAATATCAAAAATCCTCGGTGTTAAGTGAGATCTTTAAACTGGTTTAGCTTGTGATACTGCTTAAATGCTGACCAGTGCTGTTACATTTGATGGTAACCAACATATAAGTGACATAATTATTTTTCTTGGATATCCGACTTAGACATCCCTCCATCTAGCTTATCCCTCACAGTCATAGCTATTTCAGCTTATGACAGTCCTTGATAGTAAATTGATAAGTAAGTAAATATATTTATTTTATGTTAACAGCTGAGCATTTGCTGCCTCAAACTACATCAGCAACCGCAGGATTGTGACAACGTGAGCTTACATAGCCGTGCTGTTAATCAAAGTCAGAATTAAGAAATAAAAATCTGATTTATATATATACGTGCAATTAACGTATTCCAAGTAGGTTTAAAAGATTGTCACCTAACTTTGATTAGGCATGTTTCTTAACCAGATGACAAATATTACTCAAGTAGACAAGAAGTACTCAAGTGTGACATTCATTTAAAATAAAAAAATAACTGTTTCGTAAATTAGTATTTCAATTTAACACATGTTTCTGTGGGTATGGGGGGGGGACATTCATGAAAATGAAATTTCAGAGAATTGAATATTTAAAAAGAAAGAAGGACTTCCATTTTCAATGCAAATTTGAGGAAATTAAGTCATATAAAGTAAAAGAAACACTAAATTTTGTCAAATTATATAAGTGAGTCAATATTTATTATCGTTTTTTTAATAGTATTTTCCTGAAATAAAAACGATGTTGTAAAATTTTTATAGAAAAGTTGTATAGAAAAGTCGTATAGAAAAGTTGAAAACTGAAACTACAAAGTACAAAATTTAAATATCCTCCTGCTATTTAAGAAATATTTTTTTTCTGTACTGCAAAATCCAGGACAACTTTTAACTCTATATTTTTTATTCAAATAATAATTCATTAATATTACATTATTTTTTTACAAAATATTTACTATATAATTACAGAGTGTACAATTATTTTTACCGCAATACTTTATGTATATTTATTTTTAACACACAGCAGTCGTACTCTAAGTGATAAAACTTATGCAACTACCCCATTTCAGTCAAATCTACTTTATAATAAAAAATATGTGTTTACATTGTTAATATAACCAATTATGTATTATTTCACTCATACTAAATGATCATTTCAAAATGACATGTTATCTTCCAGTTTTAAGCGATCTAAAATCAAAACAAGCTCTTTTCGATAATATATTAATTCTCTCGATTCCTGTACTCAGCTTGAATTTAGTTTTACGTATATTGAATTAGAAATCATTAATAAAAAAAGAAGTGCACTTAACTTTTAAAACAAATGTATATATTCAGCATAACAATGTTTATATTTATAATTTTATACATGGGATATAAAAGATAAAATTTAAATATATATATATATATATATATATATATATAAGAATAGATTAAATATGTAAGTGGATATTCACATAATGAGATTTTTTAATAAAGTTCGATTCGTCAATGGAATATTTCTATTCAATTTTACAGGCACTGACACTCATAGTGATTAGCCAACACAGTAGTTAGGTTCAGATGTTAGTGCAAATTCAATCACACAATTTGTTTTTTTAAATTTTTTTTATGTGAGTTTGTTTAGATCCTCGGCCGTATAAGTAGCAATTAAAACAAAATCCCCGACATTCTACATTTATAACATTTGTGAGGTTTGCTGTTTGTTAAATTTTTTGTGTTATTTCATTCTTTTCTATCTACTGGATACCTTCCAGAAAAAAAGAAATTCTCCTTGAGAGATGATTTATCTTCGTTATTGTGTGTTACATAACACAGTGACAAAGATAAATTCTTATATAAGTGATATCCATTATTATGGCTTTACAGTTGGTTGTTATGTTTCTTATTGTTAAGTTTTTATTTTTGAAGAATAATGTAAACGTACACATACACAAATACTTAACTTTTAAAGATATTTCAAACGGTTTAGGAGACGCTGTATCTTTTCTTTACAATAATTTACGCTGTATCATTTCTTTACAATAATTTTATGAGATCCTAATTATGAATAAGCTTTTTATTAAAAAAATGAATGTTTATCACTTCTTATGGTTATTAAATGGGCATATTACCGATGGTAACCAACTTATAAAAAGGAAAGAAGTCCGGAAATTTTTAATTTGTATCGCTTCTTTTTAGATATAAACGATGAGATGAGAACAAGGTGAATGGAGTTATCTATAATCGTAACAGGCTTCGAAGCAAGGATGGCATATCAGAAACTGCTAACATAGACCATTACAGTAGACAGATCAATTGACAAGTGGATCTAGATCAGATTCAAAAGTTAAATTTTTACGTCATACTGCAATGAACACCAGTTTATTAGCGTCTGATGCATCAGCAGTGCTGAAAATAAATGGAAGAACAGTTATTACACTTTTCGAGCGAGGTCAATGACGTCATAAGAATGTCAGTACGTATAAAGCAATGTAGGAACCGACCTCAAAGTTTACATTTGATAAGCTTTTACGGAATCTGTAGTACGTTCCAGGTGCACTTTTTTAAAAATAATGCTGTTATCCACTAAAATGGATAGCTGCGATTTGTACTCTTGGAGTCCGTTAAAAAAGATTACCAATTACAAAGAAAAACTAAATTTTTTAAACTCAACGGTATTAGATTAAGCCAGCGTTTCTCAAACAGTAGGGCACACCTCCCTAACGGATCGTGAAAACTCTGCGAGGGGGGCGCGAGCATGTTGAAAAGTCAAAAACAAAATATTATTTAAAATAATTATTAATATACTGAAAGTAAGCAAATAAAGTACATTCTGAGATCATAAAAAATACACATTTACACTGATATAATACACTTATAAATGCATTAGTACTGCACAGTGTTGTTTACTAAACTAAACTAACAATGTTAAATTTAGAACAACATTAATAATTACCAATGGCCTCATGGCATGTCATATATAAAACTATATACACAAATTAACACTTATCTGGATAATTTGTACGATTTATAAACTGCTGATTAAAAGTTACGCGATTCACTTCGCAATATGCCACCGTTTTCTAAGTAGTTACGGGTATGTGATATCTAGGAGGGAGACAAAAAATGTATAATGCAAAAATATACATAAGTAAATCCCCTGAAATAAGTAAACTTTTCTCAAACGTATTGCCAAGTTCCTTTTATTGCATTCCAATGCCTCCTGAATGATTTTATGGCTGCAGTGCATTACGAAGATCGTACTTCTGAAAGACGTATATATACGTTTCGAGCAACTAACTCTTTGGTTGAGGGAGACATTTATATACACCTATGGCACTTAAAAGGATAAATCCGTATTGTAGCTTTAGCGTCAAAGAATATTATTATTGAATTAATACATTGTTATTGCATGGAAGGGGGTGGAGGAAATAATGATTGAATATTGGGTTGCCAATATTGAAACTTTGAGAAGCACTGGATCAAGCCAATGGGTAAGACAAAATGATGCAAATGGGGTTTTTCGGTGACTCTTGCTTTTGTATCAACAACATTGGTCAGTTTCAAATTTTTTCCTTGGATGCCGTATACGAGTCTGACGTCGATGTGGTTATATGTCTAATCCGATGAATAATCCTTGATATGTTTTAAAATCCAGTTTTTCATAATATTTGTCTACGCTTCATTGTTGTATGATGTTGAAATATGTACTGTTCAATGTGCAATGATTTTTCTTGCTGCGGTGCGGTTTTCGATTATATTTTGTTTAAATTGACTACTCGTTTCATTTTTAGTGTCAGAAAGGTCACTTTCTTGAAATTGTTTACTTTAGTTCAGGTGTCTAGCTCACATTATATATTGTGTGATACCTTTCTTTTGAATAAGTTGAAGATAAAAATGAACAGTGAAAAATACAAATTATGGTCATGAAAACTGACACATTATAATGACTTTAATAAGACATTATCTGATGACATCATTCTAGCAACCTAACATCGTCCAAATCAGACATAGGGATTATAGTCCACAGTTGTGTAATATAAAATGAAATACATTGTTTAAAAAGTAGGCTTAAGCTACAAAAAATCAATAAATCCTTCAATCTCTAAAAATATTTTTGTAAAATTTACTGTCAGATATGCGTGTTGACACACCAAGCATACCAGCACCTGATGAATGCACTTTGCAATAAGTCAAACTGAAAGTTTTTACAGATCATATTTTATGCAAAAACAGCTATAAAAATCTCATACACATAAAGATAACAAGCAAAATAAGGAGCTTAGTTTGAAAAGCATTATAATAAATGCTTGCATACTAAAATAGTTATTATACTATTTATCCTAGTAAATATAAAAACCCAAATGTACTACATACGAATCGTATGTGCAATATTTTGAAATTGTTGAGATTTCATTGGTTATTGTGAAGTATACATTCAAATTCAGTGTTAAATTCTCGTTCAAATTGTCTTAAATATTTTTTTTGGAATACAATTAAAGTTACTAAAATATTAAATATTTAAATTATGATTAAATGCACACTTGTGGCGAATATGGGAAACAGAAACAACTATGGTGCGGGAAATATGCATATTAATTAAGAAAAACTATATTTACTACATATCATCCTTTTTACTTTCAAATAAAATCATTTTGCAAATCCACTGGACTATATTTATGTTGTTAAAGTTATTTATAAGCTCAATAGGAACGTCAAATTGAAAACAGAAAACGAGAAAGAAAAAAATATACTAGTAAAAAGAAATTATAAATATTTCCCATAATAAATTCAAAATTTTGTGTTGATACCCAAGCGTGAAATAAAAAACATTTTTTTTTCAATGAAGACAATCTGCGAAAAGAATGGAATATTTTACACTCTTAAAAAAGAAACTAGTAATGGGATTAAGAAAGCATTTAAATATCTAGTTTTCTTTTTTTGTTTGTTTGTTTATTAAACATAATTATTTTAGTAAATCAAATAAATAAAAATTATTATAATTCAATACAATTTATGCATGTTGTCTTTCATTCTTTCAGCTATCCTTATAGATTATATAATTTTGTACTTTTTGAAATATCTTGCAGATTCCCAAAGTATCAAAATTTTAAGCAGCTTAATGTACTTAAAGTGATTCATGCAATTATTTTTTGAAACTACACGTTTTCGAACAAGGAATAAATCGTAGGATATTATAATATTTTTTTTTTCATTTGTTTATAAGATTACATTTAATAAATCTAAGGTGCAAAAATAGGGTTTGCTTTCCTGTTCAGAATGTTAAATTTCCAATTCTATAGGTTTTGATATTACCGATCTGTATTAAAATTACATTTAGATCTTTATTAAACTAAAAGATTTTTCACTATCACACACAGTATAAATATTTTCTTAAGTATTGCAGCTGTACATAAGGAAAAAAAAGGTTTTATTTTTCTTAGTCCTTTATTCAGTAAATGCATTAATGATACAACATGGATAACTTGATAAAAACAAGGGGGAAGAGTGCCGGTAGCTTGCACTATCAGAATAAAGGTATGGATATCAATAAGATGTGATAAGCGCGACGCTGAGATAAAAATGCTAAGTACTAGCAGTACACATAGCACACATTGCTAGAGTACTTCATTAAGTCTATGAAAAACAATTAACACTCTCTACTCGAGAAGCTTTTCTAACAGAACATCGACTGCGCATTAACATCTATCAGAAAATTCCGGGCATTAAAAGTCCATATACCTTAATCCCCAATACCCCGGACCTCAATGTCAATATGGCCACATTCAGCCTGCAAAAATTATTAGATAAATTTGTACAGACTCGTTCAGTTGAAATGAAACTAGGTAGAGGGCGAAACCCAGTTGATGCCGTGGCAGTGGAAAATGTGACCCCAGCTTTTTAAGAACAAGCAGTGGTGCGGAATCAGCAGGAATCATAGAATTGACCGAATGTTGAAACTGTCTACCAGTAAGCTGCGTAAAGTTCTTCAGAGTATCTTGCACACTTATCCGTACGTCATGTGCAGCAATTGTTGCCTGCTGACCTTGGGCACACTGGACTCGTTTGTACTACAACTTCTTTCCCATATGGAAGTGGACAATTGAGGATCATGAAATATTCTGTGTTTTGACTAAACGCATTTCTATTGCAAGGTTCATTAAATACGTATAACTGAAGGATATGAGCGACTAAGAATTCACTCGAGTTAGAATTATTATCTCTTCATTCTGAAAAGGTCACTATGTGGTGAGGATATACTTTGCTCTAATTTTCTTCAAGGATATACCACCTGAGGTTCTCATGATTTGCAAAGCATCTACTGAATGACATGAGGTACGTTTAAATAACCATGTCTGTCCGGTATTTCTGCAGAGTTAATATGGGTGTTACACAATATTCATACAAGATGGAGTTCTACTATACATTTCTACCCCTCTCACGCAGCTTTTCATTTAAGAGTTAGCAGAAGCAGAACTTTCTATTTTCCAGGTGTGTGGCTTCCATCTTCCCCAGAATTAAAACCATTTACTTGTTGGCTCTGGAGATACTTATAAATGTGGTTTGAAGCGGTTGGATTGCAAATCTGGCCAACTTCAAAGCTATCATCATACACAATATTCACCCCCATCAAAGCACATATACCCTTTGACTCATGCGGAAAAAGCCGTTTAACGATTTGAACTAATATCTAAACCACGTAAAGGGTATATAGTACAATTTATGCGTAATCATACGTGCGGTATGTTTTCAAGAAAATCTTTTTTTTTTCTTATGTCCCTATTCATATTTTTGTTATAAATACGCATTATCTTTTGTCCCTAGTGAATTTATCATTAACCCTAAGAGTCTATGGATTCCTTTCGGCTAACATTCCTGTGTTTAATGAATCCATTAAAACTTTTCCGCTGACAGCTTCGGTTACATTGCGAAACTATTACTTTCACGATTCGTCTGGTAAAATATTTAATCCTTAGGCCAATTTAAAATCTTAACTTTAATTATGGTCATCCTGTATATACATATATGTATTCAAAGAGAGATAGAGAGAGAGAGATTTAAATTTTGCCAACAAAGGTATGAATGTAATAATATTCTTGTTCATACGCAACTATTTTCGGAAATTAGAATTTCGGGTTTTTTTTATACTTTCCTTTCATAAAGCATATTCTACTTAAGACAGTTGATAAAATAATGCGTGCACTCTTGCTATTTAAAAATTTTATTTTAGGAATTTCTAAATTAAATCTATCATTATTACGGTAAGAAATCACCTATGGAAAAAAACCTAACATATTTCCTCATATTTCACATGTAATTTTTTTCAAGGAATGGAAAAAGAATAAATCAGAACTCTAAAGCGATTGCAAGAGCTAGAAGCTTTAGAAAGCCAAATTCTTCTCTTAATGTGTTTTTGAGCAGAAAAAAGTCTCTTTTTCCCTCTAGGACTTTAATAGAGAAGTTTTCTTCGAGATTTGACTAAAATGATGGTCTGCCGTGAAATTCTGTTTATTTTTAAAAAGGTTTGCAGAGAAAATAAATGAAGCTTTTGAAAATAGTATATTCTGGAAATATAAAAAAAAGCCATTTTTTTCCAAATCCGAATCAATTTTAATTTTCAAAAGTGCACATTTCCTTATGCAGGCAACTAGTAGTGAACGAGATCTCCTTCAGGAATTTATGAAAAAAGATTAAGCAATTCGCTTTGAAATGTTTATGCAGAATTTTTAATAACATTTTGAGTAAAGAAAGATTGTATGTGAACTATACCATTTTCAATTTGAATTGACGATGCCTTTTTCACACACACAATCATAGTTATTTTTATTAAAATATTTGATATATTCCTACAGCATTTACCTCGCCTCTGAAAATACATGCACATTGATGAAATGGAAATTTAACACTGAGTGAAAATGGTGTCTTTTAAGTATTGAAGACCATAATTTTTTTTTATTTTAACGCATAAAAAAGCATAAGTTTTATATATAATATAATAAGTTGTTACAGAATACTTGTCCAATATTTAAAATGCACCTAAGAAACACATCTCGTTTGGAACTATTTTAATATTGTATTACATATTCACAAGCGTCAAAATGTTAAATCTTACGTAATGTCTCTCATGATTAAAAAAACATAATGTCGGTAAAATATATTTTCAGAACCAATAATTCATAGATAATAAGTAACTATCACATCAGTTCCAAAACGGAAGAAAACAAGTTTAAAAATGGATCAAATGGCATATCAGGATAACAACTACAAAAAAAAAAGGTTCTACAAAAAGCAATGTAAATTTGCCCGTGTCCCAAAAAGCGAAGAGCCTTGTAAAGTCATGGGAAACTCTGGCCACTGTGAGTACCATCCTTAGGCACCTGAAGAGAGCAGAGGCTGTTGCCCGCTTTCGTCTAACCACCGGGCATGACTTTTTGGGAGTATACCTCCACCGGTTTGGCCTAGCTTCTGACGAGGCCTGCCCACTCTGCGATCACCTGCTCCAATGCCCTGGACTTGATGGATACACGACATCTTCAGACGGTACTGGGATACTCGGCGTCAAGTGGTCAAGAATCCAAGCACGTGCGTTGGATAAATAAATAAATACACAATACAAATTTTCATAAATAATTATCAGTCAGAATCATTTATGTTTCTTGAATTCCAATTTAGTATATTTTCATATCATAAAATAAATTTTCAAATTTTTATTTTATTTAATTAAATTTTATTTTTAATGTAACACTTTCAATTAATACGAATACAGAAAAGTAGAAATATTAGTAATAATTATCTAGTGTAGTTTTAATTGAACGGAAAGCATTGAAAAAGATATATTTAAGACATAGTAATTTATGATGCGCTGTACTTAGGATAACACAATTCTCAAGATTTCTTCCTGCTGTTCTGATTTTTAAAAATTATTTGCAATTTTCCTCCCTCATAATCTCTTGTAATACGTAGTCATATTTTGTACTGTTTTTGGATAGCTATATTCATAGTCATATTTTGTATTGCTCTCTTGTATTGAAATTTAAAAAATAAACTGTTATTAGATCATGTTTTTGTTTTTGAGTGTAATTTTCTCATTGATCTTCTCTTTATTAACATTTTAGAAAGAAGAATCATTTTTTCAGTTGCAAAAAATGGTTCCTTAAGGAAGGAATTGATTTTGAAAATCAGAAAGGAAGTATCATTCCCTAGTAATTGTTTTTTGAATGCCACGACAGTCTACCGAGCACCATAAAATTCGATCTATTGAACGAAATATCTTGCTTTCAGACGATAGATGTATACATTATTTTCAAACTTCTTTACTTTCTATGCATCAGAAATTTAGACTCAAAAATTCAGACTATTAACATTGCGCAAGGTGCGCTTTAAAAACGTTTCATCTATAGGCACGTGGTATCTTTCAAATGCATCACCTCATTCATACGTTTGAAAATTATTTAATCATTTTATTTGTGAGATTTGATGTTAAAATATTCTTGACATAAAGTAATTAAAATATAATCAGAAAATGAAATATTTAAAT
This sequence comes from Trichonephila clavata, assembly GCA_019973975.1. Taxonomy (NCBI): domain Eukaryota; kingdom Metazoa; phylum Arthropoda; class Arachnida; order Araneae; family Nephilidae; genus Trichonephila; species Trichonephila clavata. Next base: position 171,140 of record BMAO01010436.1, read on the forward strand.
GAAAAAAATATCAAAAACGTGATGGTTATTTATCACTGTGCCTCCACTATTAACATTTTAAGACATTGTGGAAGTCTACATTAATCACCTTACAATGTTCAGGGACCTGACAAGAGGGAACAATACCTTCTTTTCCAAGTTCCTGGTGATGATTATTTTATTTTTTTGTCTTGAATAAAGCGTTGTGTGTCAAATGTTTCTTCAATCCTGAATCAGAATAAACGAAGCATATGAATTCCACTCTCAGACCGTCTTTGCAGGTGCTCTTTCAAAAGTCGGTGACCTAGTGATCCTATATATGTGCAAAAGGATCAGACTGGTTTTGATACCCACATAAATTATTTGGGAGTTCATTCCAGCTACACTACTGGCCACCATAAATGCAACACCAAGAAAGACAAGAGATAGCACAACAAAATTTATTTTGTGGATAACATGTTGACCAAGTATCAAATGATTAAATTTATAGACTTCTGTGAAGTGGTTCCTGCCAGAATCAGAAGCCAGAGTAGCCGCCATTGTTGGAGATCACCGCTGCCACACGGCTCGGCATTGATTAAAGAGACTTTGCATGTGTACTGGGGGTAAAGCAGATCAAGCAGCTTCCACACGTTGCCAAAGTTGATCTGGTGTGGCAGCTGGCGGTGTAATCTGGGTCAATTCTTGAGCAACCATGAACCACATGTTTTCTATCGGCGAAAGATCTGGAGAGCGAGCCGGCCAGGAAAGCAATTCAACCTGGTGATTGACGAAGAACCTTTGGACAATGCGTGCCACGCGTGATCGCGTATTATCCTGTTGAAATATGGCTGTGGCCAAGCCCTGAGGGTAAGGAAGGCCAACTGGCTCCAACACCTCAGAGATGTAACCCTGGCTGTTTAAAGTACCAGCAATGCGTACTAGAGGAGTGCAAGAGTGATATCCAATACCGCCCCATACCATAATACCCGGTGCAGGACCAGTGTGGCCGTGCATAACGCAACAGGTCAACATCCTCTCTCCACGGTGTCTCCAGACTCGAATCCGACCATCGTGGTGTTGCAGACAGATGCGTGACTCGTCAGTAAAGACAACTTCATTCCATTCTGCAGCCCACATCCTTCTTTCATCGCACCATTGGTGGCGGAGACGTCTGTGGTTCGGCTTCAAGGGTAGACCAAGCAATGAACGCCTTGCAGACAGACCATTTTCCTGTAAACGGCGTCGAATGGTACGTACAGACACTGAATGATGTGTTACAGACTCAATGTGCTGTGCTATGGTTCGTGATGTGACTGAGCGATGCATCACTTCCATGCGAACAATTTGCCTGTCCTCACGTGAAGTGGTGCACTGAGGTGGATGCGATTGACCACGTCGGTCCGTCGTACCCTTCTGCATCCAACGGTCACATATCCGCATTACAGTTTTTTGGTTTTGTCCAACACGACTACCGATTTCCCTGAAAGATATTCCACAATTTCGCTAGGTCACTATATTTCCTCTGTCAAACTCGATTACTTGATCAAAAGCTGATCGCTGTTTTCTACGAGACATAACTGATCGTTTTTTTATAAAAAAAACCACAAGAAAAAACATAATTGCCGAACTTGAAATCATCGAAATATCCAAGTCTTAAATAGCGCTTTGAGTTGGCGCCACAGGCGTGCGTGATGTGTGTCTGCGCTGAAATTCTAATCATTTGCATATCTCACCTCCACCAATGCATGTTGTACATTTCATGTTATTTGCGTGCTTCGTTCAGGGTGTTGCATTTACGGTAGCCAGCAGTGTACACATTAAAGACTGAGTAAAATATAATCACTGACTAGGTTTGCGGCATCTCTCAGATGCATCTCAACTCTCAGAAAAAAAAAAAAGCTATCATACACAAGTTACAAAATACTTATTTCTAACTATTTTCATACAAAACTGAAAACTACACTATTTTACAAGGGAAAAAATCAAAATTAATCAAATAGTACAAAGTCATAAAAAAGTCAAGTTATTGGGCGTACTGCATCTATCAGATTCAATTGTCCATGCCACCCAAAATATAAAGAAATCATCCGCGTAATTGATACTTAATCTTAGGGCGAGTGATAAAAGACAGATAGGAAAGGAAAGGTGCGTTCTAACCCACCATGAGGACGCACGCAGCATACAAGCTATTTTTAGTATGTATTTGAGAGATTCAAGCACCTAACACAGGGTTAAGCAAGTGAATATAATAAGATGTTGTTATTATTTTCCGAAGACGTAATGTAGTGTCAAGCATTGAGAAAAAAGTGGGTGACGGCACTGTCTGTTTCATCCTGAAGAACAATTTCTGCTGGAATCTAAATGTCTCCTAAGAATTGAGAAATAATTTTACAAGTGGAAATTTTATAAACTAGTAATTAAATTTATAAAAACGAAGCGAAGTAAAAAAAAATGTTTTTGCTTTTATTTTATGAAGAACTATTTTAAAAACGATATATATATATCTTTATAATCTGGTATTCTGTCAAAATTTTGGTTTTGAAACACTGTTTAAAACATTATAGGACACTTGTTTTTTTCTTATTTACACAATTAATTGTATCTGGATTTCTGTAGACATATTAAGCCGAACTTTCACCAAAATTAAAGAACGTTGTAGCTCAATTATATGATATTAATGAAAAATATAATAATAAATATATTCTTTAATTTGTGGGTCTTGCCGTTTTTCTGCCAATAAAGAATTGCTTACGGAACGGTTGTCTGTAAACCAAAAGTGAATTTGAGACAGTTCGACTATGAATTTGATCGCGTAGTTGCCATAACTTAAAAATGTAAATAGATATTCCTGAAAAAAATATCCAGATCAGTTTGTATATTTGACCCCAAATGAGATTCATTTCATGGTAGCGCCATCTTGTGACGGACATTTTTACTATATTTGGAAGCTTAATTTAGTTTTATTCAAACTCTCGTCGAATGCTAAATATTGCCATGAGTGCAAGGGTCAAATTCATGTCCAAGGTAAATTTTACACTCCAAGTCGTCAAAAGGCATGCGAGCCTACGATTTTTGCATCCTAAAAATCCATTGACTCCAGCCGGGATCGAAGCCACAACACTGGGCTTACGAAACTGGATCACAACCTCTAAGCCACCGAGCCGTCAATGAATGAGAATAAACTTAAAATGTTCATTGGTTGTAAAGATTATAACTATATATAATTTGACGATGGAATCCAAAATAATTTTTTTATTAGTTTGTACATCATTCTGTACCATCCTAAATATAAAATGTTCTTCGGAATCGGTATTTTTTCAGCATTATGCACACATTAAGGCGATATAATACCCTAAAAATCCTTAAACTGTCAAAAAAATTCATTGACTTATTTGATACCTAGAACTTTTATAAACCTCCCTGCAAAGATTCGAAGCTTTACCTGCATTTTTCAATAAGTTATGTAGCAATATTTGATGCTGGACAGCAACTACCAAGCCCATATTTCATATTATCTACTAGAAAAGAGCCTGATAAAAAATAGTTTTTCTACCACGCTTAAATGAGACTGACATTATATAGGCAGAAACAAATCATTTCAAGAAAACATTGTGCAATTCATGCAAAAATTCTAGTTTGTGAATTGTTTATTGGGGAAGAGAAAATGGATTTGTGTAAGACTTAAAAATTGTGTATGATTTTTATGATAATATTATGAATGGAATTAATACTTCAAAACGGATTCTCCCACAGCACAGATACTACATTTCATTTCGATAACTCAGATAATTAAAAATCTAATTCGCAAGAATAGAAAAATTCCCCTATTTTTATATATTTGTTTTTGGTGATATATATCTATCCCATTTGTGCGAGATTCAACACTTTTATTATTAGAATATTTTAAGATATTTATTTAAACAAATGCACACATACAGTTCTTAGATTTTGATGTATTTTAACTATAAATTGTTATTTGATTTTGCTTTTATTCGTGTACAATATTTAACATGCGAAGGCTTTTAAAATCATGAAAATAAAAAGTAAAGGCATAAACATCTTTTGTACATATTGTGCTTTAGCTCTGAGCATGGAATTAGCTCTGAAGTGTGTGTGTATTTATTTTTTTTATAATTATTAAGATAAAGTTTTATGAAATATTGATCTTTCATTCGTTTTTTTTCTATATATTCATTATGGCAGTATTCTGTTTAATTGTTCTACATTTGTGCAATTTTTTGTGGTAAGCAGTTTTAAATAAGCTAATTAACTATTCATAAAAGTTTCAGACTATTCAATGAATATTATATCATAGTATTCGTGGAATGAAAACTTCAAACTCATATTTCTCCATGTTGAGTTTTTGTACACATACTATCATTCAAAACCCTAAGGTTTTTTGGATAATTAAAGCATGAGTTTGAAATTTTGTATACATGTTTTGAAATGTATGCTTTGTAAAACCGTGCATGGAATTATTTCTAACAAGCTTAGTACTTTTTGCTAAAAAATTTCGAAATCAAAATTAATGTTTTTTTTGAGAATTTTTGGAAGTTTAACTATAAAAAATTTAATAAAAATTTAAAGAGCAACAGCAGAAAAAATCCTATGCACAGTTTTATGTAGTATATTATAAGGTACTTGGAAAAAAATTTGAAATGAAGGAGACATATTTAAAAATTTCTTAGGAATTTAAAAAATGTTTTAAAAAGTTCAAAAAAATTAAATTTTACAAATATTTTGCAACAAATTTAAAAAATTGTGTATGGAATTTTTATTAAATATTAACCTTTAAAAAATGCAATTAAAACCAAATATAAAATATTAAAAATAAAAATAAAAAATGTGAAGATGGTACTATATCGCCTTAAGAGATCTGACACGAATAATACAACAAGCATTGGTTGTGAGTTCTAATACCACTAAAGGCACATCATGTAAGTGGACAGATGAACGTTAAATCTGTCAAGGCTCATCTGTCGAGTGTTGAAGTTTGGAAAGTGGAGCACATTCTCAGTTGCGTTTCTTGTCACGTGGTCATTATCCAGAATACAGAGGTTTTACAACAATAGCTCTCGAGTTTTTTCGGAGTTCGAGGTTAATAAAAAAAGAAAAAGAAAACGTCAGTTAGTACCAACAAATATTTTGTTTTTGAAATTCATAGTTCCCACAAGAGATATTTAATGTCAATATTTGTTATGGATATTCCCTATCCATATATGTTTTAAATAGCTGTAAGTGGTGTGTAACCTTATAAAAAAATTATATATAAGGGATTCACTGCATGTGTTACTTCCCAAATAATATCTATATAATCATTTTTAGTGTTCCATCAGATGTTAAATTTCTCACGTTCTCATCGCTCGAAAATATATATATCCCTCACAAAATCTTGAATTAAATCTATCTCTACCAGTTTTCAAAAGCAAATAAATAAAGAAGCATAACGTTTCTTATTCTTCCTTTTAAAGCGAGCTCTTCTCTAAAAATAGTGCAAAAGAAGTAGAAAAAATAAATCCGAAAACATTTAAGAGTAGAATATGCCGTGGGCTTTTGTAAGAGCTTTTTGCCCGTTAGTTCTATAATGGAAAAAGAGAAACTATATTTCTTTCTTAAAACTTTTTGAATAACACTGAAATATGGAACCTTTGAGCAAGTTCTCTCCCAAGACGCTTCTATGCCGTAAAATTCCGTTTGGTTTTTAGAATGGTTGGGTAGAAAAAATAAATGACTCCTTTCGGAGAATGGGTTGGTCTTGAAATAACCCCCCAAAAGCCACTCTCTAAGCCCATATCAATTTCAGTTTCAATAATAGGGTATTTTTATGCAGATTTAACAGAGTTGAGATGTAAAGCGCCTGCACTCTTTTATGAAGTGAAGGTTATATCTTTTGCATGGTATACTACTTGTGTTGAGAAGTTTGATGCTTATTTCGAGTATAAAAGTCTTGAAGAATATGTGTGTCTGATGCTGGTTTCAAAGCATTCTTTTTTTCTATGCCGAATATTTTACTAAATTTAATGTTTTCAAGCCGTTATTTTATAACACTACAGTTTTTCAAATAAATTTACATTCCCAAACATTAAAATTATTTTTAGAAACCAAAACTATTTTTACTTATATACTATTAATTGATTGATTTTTATTCATTGATTTTCAGAAATTAAATTTCTATATAACGTAATTTGGGGAAATCAAAGAAGTTTGTTTTGTTGAAGTAGTTTTTTAAGGCAGATATTTCACGTAGATATTTATGTTCTCATGATATAATTTTATTTATTTTTAAATGATACACAGTCTACCTTTACTAAATATTCACACATTATAATGCATTTTTGATAAGTCCTTACTAAAAAAAAACATAGGTAAATAATAATTCTTTGGTAAATACATATGTATTAATACTTATATACACAATCCTACCTAAATCATAGTAGTACTTTTATGTATTACTTTTAATGTACGCATAAAAAGAATTGTAATTATGACATTTTTTAAAAAAAATTTCTCTTCTTTTGGAAAAAAAAAATGTACCAAAATCCATTTAATGATGCCCAGTTCTTACTAAATATGTGTACCTTTCTATTTTATTCCATATTTACATATTATTAGTTTCATTTCATGAAATTTCTGACAATTCACAAGTTATTATTTGCCTGCATATACTTAACGCTTCATTAATTTTTCTTTGGGGAGGGAGAATCGTTATTTATGTGTCTCGTTGCTTAGAATATTATTAATAGTTCACAATTATCAACAAAAAAAAATGTTTTTATAAATATATGAATAGTTTTTTGTTAATATTATTTATTATTATGAATAATAATGCACTTTTGAAGTGTCGCAAATTTATTATAATGACGCATTTTTTTCTTTGTAGCTTTGATTTTATTTTTATAAGAACACTAGATCACAGACAATTATTTTTTACTTGTTCCTGGATTCGTCCTATGATCTACTGATTTTTGAAAGCATATCATGAGCTATTTTTGAACAATTCTAATTTGTGTGTCTGGATTCAGATTACTCTATTAAGTTATATGCAATTTTAGTACAAGTTTTGGTGGCTGCTAAACCTGGTTTAAATCCTACTCATTTTTTAAATTCCCGTTTCTACTTGCATCCTTCTACTTTATACTTTGTGATGGATCTATACGCGTTTCTACTAATTTCTGCTTTTTTCTTTAAATCAAAATATTTATTTCAACCAATCTTCATCGATAAACCCAAACGTGATTTATGTAAATGAAGAATATTATATAAATTCGGTTTTCGTGAGTTGAAGGTGATTGAAGTAATAAGTCAAGCAGAGTGAAGTTAGAGGTCAAGTTAAGTGAAGTGAAGTGAATCAAGTGAGAAATTAGTAGTTTGTGACGGATCTATACGGTCTTTTACTAACCTCTTTTTTTCCTTAAAGAAATTTATTTATTTCAACCAATCTTCACCGAGAGCCAGGCGTGATTTATGTAAATAAGATATATTATATAAATTCGGTTTTTGAGAGTTAAGAAGCTAAGTAATAGGAAATGAGAAGTCAAGGGAATTAAAGATCAAGAAATCGACACGAAGAGTTGTTGACAAGTATAGCTAGCCTGATACGTGTGGGTGTACGTGAAGAGAAGCAGATTGAAAATAGTGAAATTCATTATTACTGAGCGTGGACACTTCACCAATTTTTCCAGCCATTAAAAGGGCCTGAAGTCGTCAAGAAGGAACCGCAGCTGTAAAATATAAGGTCAGTGACTTAGATTAAGAAATTCAGATTATTCACACGTGGCGTAGTTGTAATTGTGCGTGTTAAAGCTTTCCAAAATTCAGTTGAAAAATTCTGTAGATTCCGCGAGTATTGATATTTCTCCGAATCAGGCAGTTAAAAAAATTAAAGATTTCCTGCATTTTGTACATTTACCGTATACCGAAGGTGGTTCTGCTCTTTTTTTTAAAAAAAATTATCACTCGCTTCCCATGATTTTGAAAGGTGATTTTAACGTTAACTCCAGGTTTGCCAGAATCTGAGCCACTCATAGCTTTTCTGAAAGATTAGCTCAAGCTCGAAATGAACACAAATCGAAATGTTTCGACAACTAACAGTGGTACTGTTATTGACGCAGTTTTTGAACGATTTTTAAATACTTTGAAATCATAAGTATATATGTCATACTTTAGTTTTCATAAATCTATTGTCTCCGCTCTTCTCAAAATTGAACAATAATAAATATTTTTGATAAAAAACTGCATTATTCCTTGTGTTAATTAAATAAAATTTTCATTAAAGATGTAATTATTCGATAGAAAATTATTTCCAGTCATAACTGATTCATTTCTTTCAGGATTAAAGTCACTATTGCGTATTGGCCATGATAACAAGTCAGATGTTACACATCATATGTGACTACTGTAAGACTCGTTTCTTTTCTTTTGAAAACTCTATGTATATTTTCAAGAAAATATCAGAGAAATATGTGAAAGGGTGAAATAAAAAAGTTATTAATGGAAGCAGCATCTTAAAGATAAATTAATTTTGAAATAATAATATACTTGAAAAATCACACTTAGAAAACTGGTTTAAAATTCTGTCCCTCTGCATGAAATCCTGATGATACAATTCGAAATTTGAAAGCTTTATGTATTATTAAATAGGAAGGAAATAAAACACTGCGAAAGATAACTATTATTTTTTATTTGAACTAGAAGTTTCACACTTTAGGTAAACGTTTTTCTTCAATTCGTAACGCACGCATACGAGTCCATTTGCGACAGATCTCAAAGAGCTGATTTGTTGAGAGTAATTCCTGTTAACTTAATGTCTTAACTTTAGCTTTTGGGCACAAAATGCTCCCCATAACCACACAAGCGGTAAGTCCGTGAAATGGGTGATCATTAAATACTGGCCAGCCAAATCTTTTCCTCTCCATTAGCTGCCCACTAGACAGCTCTCATTGATCAAAGACAGTACCTGCTGGATTTGCAGAAAGATGTCCGATGAAAGAATGGATATATATATTTTTTTCTTTTTAGCCGGAAATTTCGCAACATATTATTTTTTTAAAGTTTTACTCAGATCTCTTGATATTCAATAAGTCGTTTGATACTTGATTGATGCTGATTTACTAAACTCATAAATAATAGCTATTTATAATTTTTATCTATTTTATTTTAGATAAAAATTTTACTGCTTTTGAATTCATAATAATTGTTATTTTTTTATTCTTTACTCTTAAAGTTTTTAGTTTTCTTTTGTATGTTGTTTACTGTGTTCTGTTTTTTATTGTTCTATTTTCTGTCCTCAATAAAAAGGAATGGGGATTATACTACATTTTAAAAGTTTGTTCGGGATTCGCATCTTAATTGTCCAGCGTATTATCAACTTATTCAATTTTTTTTAATAATCAAGATTCTCTACAACTTATAATTACAAACAAATATATGTTCTTAATTCAATTTTACTATTATTTTTTTTACTTTATTTTATTTCCGAAAACTTAAAAATCTTATCAAAATTATTACACTGGCACCAAAAATTGTTTATCTGTGCAAATGTTTAATCCACTAAAAATAATTATACACCTTCAGTCAGCAGCTTTTAATAAAATCAGTTAATCTAATTTATCAAATTTTCAACATCCTAGTAAATTAGTTTTCATACTAAAATTAAAGTCAAAAACTAAAATAAATCATGTGATGAAAAAGTACCCGTTCCTTTTATTATCGTACATTTAATAATGTATCATGACACGAGCCTTCTAAATATCCAGAATGAGAATTCCGATAATTCTAGCACTTAACATATTGCACTACTTTGATAAGATTTAATGATTAAAATAATTTAAATAGTGTCATAAAACACCCTTCAAGCGATGGGTTTTTTCCCCTGTACTGAAATAAGTTTCTTGAAGAGTAATAAAGATTATGCCTTTTGTAACTTTACTTAATTACTTTTTACTAAAAGTATCTTAACATACATTTTTTCTAACTTTTCCTTTCACTTATGAGCATCATTGATAAGATTAATTAAAATCCGATTCTCCATTGTGTATGAATTCTTGTATCTAAAGTACTATTAATTATGATGTGAAATTGAGTTAGCTTAGTAATTTCTTCTTCTTTTTATAACAGCCATGTAATACAATGAATATAAATTTCTCGTGAATATCAAATTGAAATCCTATTAATGCAATTGAGCTTTCATATCCTATTAAAATAATCTTTCGAACATTTATTAATGTCCTTTTTGGAATAATTTATGTTATTAATATACTTACTTAGAGTACAAAAAGTATGTTTAATTTTAAGAAGAAACAAAAGGAGTAAATTGATTATGTATTCAAGTGCAGATTTACAAATTGAGTTTTCTAGAAATGTGAAATTGAAAACATACATACGGAATATCTTTTGTAAAAATTTATTTATCTGTTTAAATTGAGAATGTTGTATCACTATAAGCATAGAGCAGCTGAAGCTAAATAGGTATATGTTTATTTATTTGCAGAAATATCAATAAGCGAAAAAATTATATAGTACAAATACGTAAGCTTGACTTGTCAAAAGCATAATAAATCATAATGATTCCAATTTTAATCTCCATTTAAAATTTGATAAATAAATACACTAGGTGCTATAGTTATGCCTTTCATTCATATGGTATTCAACGCGATTGCTTTGACCATTTACAAGTTTCGGAATTAAAATAAAATTGCTTGTAGAATCGTTCCAAAAAGATTCCGAAAATTCTTCTTGCGTTTGACAGGAGTATGCATAAAATAATGTCTCAAACTTTGCATCCTTATACCAAAACCACTTGTCAAGCTTATCACTTTGGATTTTCTAAAACTAGTACTCACTAGGTTTAATTGATAAAATACTATTCCCCATAAGTTTCAAAAAGCAACTGAGTGAGCTTGAGTTGCTTTTTTTCTTTAATTGGAAGCAGCATATTTAAACATCCCGGAAATACTGTTTGGATGACACAGTCGATATATTTGAAATGCAAAAATTAGGTTCTTTACATTTAGACCATGCTGAAAATTAAGCACTAATGATGAAATTTTAACGCTAAGGGGTTTAACTTATGATTTAATGCAGTGCTACTCTATTTTTTAATATTTGCGACCCAATATTCAATCATAAATTGTATCTCATTCCCCTACATACAATAGTAATGTATTGAATCAAAAAATACAGGACTTTGATCTAAAGCTAAAATAAGACTTTAACCTCTTAAGTGCAACGTAATAAACGTTCGACATTTAATAAAAAATCTTTTAAAAATTACTTTTAGTAAAGATGTTAAATTACATTATGTTTCAGTTATTTGTTACAAATGTGAAAAAAATTATTAAAATACCCGTTATTATGAATGTTCTTGCTCCAACTTGGCAGGGTTAAGCAGAGTCTCATGGTTTCACGCGCGTATCTCCAGTAAGAATACGAGGATAAAACATGCTCTATGCTACTCGCTGATAATGTAGCTTTTGAATGGTGGAAAAATTTTCAAAATTGGTTTAATGGCTTAGGCGTGAAAGCGTAACAGACAAACAAACTTACACATTCACATTTATAATATTATTAGGATGTAAACTGTTATTCTAATTCTTATAAGAATTAAAAATTCATCAATACGAACTATTCTGGTAGGGAAATTAAAATAATAATATTTATGAATAACTTTAGGTATGATTTTGTTATATAAAGGAGGGTTCAAAACTTTAATTTTAGGTTTTTTTGTGGTCTAGATCAACTATAACAAAGAGGGTCACGCGCGAGTTAAATGTTCTACAGTACTTACTATTTATTAATCTGTTTTATTTAATTCAATCTGATTGATAGTGAGAAATGTGTTGTTAAACAGAATGTTTTTCAATTCAGTAATCTAAAAAAATCTACAAAAAATATTGCTCTTTTGAAATTTACTTTCAATTTATATTGCATTCTGTTTTAACTAATAAATATATTAGTTTCAAAATAAAATAAAATAACATCCTTTTACAAATGAAAGTAAAGCTTTTTTGAAAACATTCAATTTCGAGATATCATGAATAAAAACCGATTTTCTACGTCAAAACGAAAAAGAAAAAAATTCTAACACAAAGCAAATCATTCCTTTCAAATGTACTGATTTATTATATTGTAAACCGGTTTAAATTGTGAAATACATTTTGAAATCACTATGAAAATATATTTTTGGCTTAAAGAATATAACTAAGTACGTTGAAAGGAAATTTAGAGAGACCAAGGGAAAAACTATCTTTCTTGTTAAACATGACTACATAACTAATCAAATCACGTTTCCAGGCAATAAAAAGGACAAACTACTGAAAATTCACACACGAAAAACTCTTTATTTAAAAAAAAAATAAGTGGTTCATTTTTCATCCAAGAAAATTGCTACACTTTCTAAATTTCTTGCTTTAACTTGCTTCTAGAATTACATTTTTCATCTAAGAAATTATTAGAAGAACCGTTATAAATTTCCGTTTAAATGAAGAGAAAATAGATACCTCGGTTTTAATTCAGTTAGAAATTCAGTACTCATCCAGCAGTTATATTTATGGGAAGTTTTTACTTCAATGACAAACATCTATTCGATACAATTTCTAATAATTTTTTTAATTATTTATTTAAAAAATAAAATCATGTTAAACCTAGAAAATAAATATTGGGCATTTATTTTTTTATATTGAGGCTTTATTTACATGGTTGATTAAGTTGGGATTTTCTCTACAAGTTGAGTATTGATTCCTTAAAAATATTTTTTTCTTGATTTAAGGATTAAGAACATTTTTAATTAACTGATTTTGGAATTATTTAATCAATGTTCTTGAAATGAAACTTTAGAGTGAGAAATTTATGAAACAATTATATTTTCAAAAATTTCTACTGAAACAATTTTTTAATAGAAAAGAGAAGTATTGTTTCATATTTAAAATTCTTTATTTTTTTTTCTATTTTCGTGATAGGTTTAATACCATTTTGGAATAAGTACATTTATGCACTTTCTCTATCTCTACAGTGGTAAAAATATATTAATTATATTAGATGAAATTATTTATTGAATCATGATGGATAATGGTTCAATAACAAGAAAAAGTATTAAGAAAGGACTACTTTCTATAATAATGACTCTAATTTCAGTTATTTTTAAGGCAAAATGAAATAATCAAAAACATTTCACACTTACAAGTTAAAAATTCTTTCAATTGGGTAAAATTTCCAGTTCTTTTCATTAGCAATATCTGGGCATTGAGGAAATGGCAATAAGGTAAGAACAAAAAAGTGTCAATATCGTAAAGTGTCATTTAGTAATATATAGTAGTACAAAAAGCCATTTTTCACACATTTTATGATGTTGATAATAAAAAAAAGTTATTTTTACAAGAACTCAGTATCAAAAATACTCTTTTGCAATAAATTCTAATCTGAGCATCCAAACTAGATTGGACAAAAATAATGCATCTGTATGCATTTCTCTTAAGATAAGATTTTGTGGTGACCTGTAGCCACCCTTACATTCCTACCTTCCTGTTTATCTGAAAACCCAGCTAGATGTGTAGGAGGAACTAAAAGATCCAAAGACATTATTCCAATTCAAACTGATTTATTGATTCTTATCAGTTATTACGAACAGACACAACACAATTCTAATTAAGATATATAACTATGGTAGAGTGCAGAGGTGAGATATTACATTACAGAACATAATATTACAGTACTCCAACTGAATCTAAGATAGCTTAAGCGCGCACATTTACAACTACGCCACACACTAATAAACAGATTTTACTTAATCAAAATTACAGTACCTTAGGCTTTAATGCTCTGTTCCTGCACGACGAACTTCAGCCACTATCGTTTGCTGGATGAATGGATGGTGTCTCCACGCTCCGTAATATTTAATTTCAATGCTTTTCAATCTTTAAATCCACTTCTCTTTGCGCACATCAAACGTATCAACCTCGCTTAACTTGTCAACAACTACGTGTCGACCCTTCACTCTCTTCACTTAACTTGACTTCTCACTTTGCTCTCTTCAACTCGCGAAAACCGAATTTATATAATATTCCTTATTTACATAAATCATGTTTGGTTTCTCGATGAAGGTTGGCTGAACTAAACGTTTAGATCCGTCTAAACACGTATAAGGCACTTATAGATCCGTCTAAACACGGCCTGCAGCGGAATGGAACCAGGTCGTTTTTAGTGAGGAATCCAGATTCAATCTCAGCAGTGATGACAATCGTGCGTGGAGACCCCATGCTGAACTCCTCAATCCTTCCTTTGTTTTATAGTGACACACCACTCCCACAGCTGGTGTGATAGTATGGGGTGCCATTGCCTACAATACACGGTCGCTCCTAGTATTTATCTAGGGCACCATGACAGCTCAGTGGTATGTCCATGACATCATGCAACCACATGTTTTTCCACTCATACAATGGCTCTCAGTGGCCTTTTTCAACAAGACAATGCTCCGTCTCATGCGGAAAGGGTGTCACAAGACTGTCTCCACACTGTTACTACCCTTCCTTGGCCTGCCCGATCACTAGATGATTCTCCAATTGAACATATCTGGGATCATTTGGGACGGCGAGTTGGGCATCCCACGAGTTTGAACGAACTAGACGCAAAGTTACAACAAACATGGAACGAAATGTCTCAAGACATCCTACATAACTTGTATGCTTCAATGCCCAATCGTATCGTATCGTGCATTCGCGCTAGAGCGGGTTCAACACGGTATTAAATCCTCCGTTCTTTTGCCTTTTTCTCTGAAATAAATGATCCTTTACCTTTGATTTTCAAATCATTTACTTATATCAAAGTAGTCTTTAAGAAAGTAAAATTTCGTTTCATTTTGTCGACTCTTTTTTGGTCCGCTAATTTTTTTGCCCATGAGTGCATATAGTATGTAATTTTCGTAAATCCTTGTTCATTCAAACACTCATTGTCATTTGCACCAAACACGCCACCTGAATAGTTAGCTCTACTAAATAATTTTAAATCGTCAAACCTCGCTTGTTTTCACTCATTAAGCCAAATGAATTTTAAGATGTTTAGTTTTAAAAATACTCAGTTAAAAATTTAAAACTTAACACTGAGGCAAAAGGGCATTAGTGACCCACGAGCTTGTACTAAAAAAAATATGAACAATATTTGACCCACGTCTCAAAAAAGGTTCGCCATCCCTGCCTTAAACCATGATGCCCGATGTGGGATTGGTTTGATACTGGGCAAAATAGGTTGATGTATAGTGATATCCGATATTCTGCCATAGAAGTCGAAGGGTATCATTCCTTCACATACAGACACGAGATGCATCATCGAAAATTATCCGATGCTATTTGATTGGTACGACGATGATGACCCCATGTCAGTTGCCTAATCTTGATTTTGAACAATCAACGGTATATCTGTTTATGTATTTCATGTCATCTGTTACGTTTGGTTTGTATGGACACAGATTCACTGCTGCTGGAAGTAATCGGCATCACATGTCACGTGCCGTATTAAAAGGGACCCAACAGGGTCTGCGAAAAAGAGCCTAGGGGATTCTCAAAACGCTGGTCTGTGCCCACCACTTTCTCTCTGACGTGCAGCTAAACCATCCAAGAACCATCGGGTGACACACCGCTTGATAGTTCTGAGGCTGTGACCGACATAAGTTACTGTACTCGTATACAATCCTAGTTCACGGAATTCGATAATACAGTTTTGAGCATGTTCCCGGTAGTTAATTAATGATACTGAGCTAGCCTTCGTCTCACAAGCATTTTCTATCATTCCTCGAATTTCTTAAAAATTACGCAAAACCTCAGGTGTTGTTCATTAAAAGGAGAAGTTTTTGGGACCTCTATGGCCCGAATATGAGTACCACGTGATCAGATGCGAATGCATATTTAATCATTTATGTATCACTATCATTAATGAAATTTGTATACGTACTTTATTTCTTGGTGTCGCAATTACACTTTTGAGGAGTGTGTTACTAACATTTTAATAGAGTAACTAACATCGTATTTATATTTTTCAGTAAATAATAGAAGTTAATTTGTTGTTTAATTGTTTATTAATGTCTCATTTTGAAGCGGTATGAAGAGTGTTGGGGACTATCCTCGCTATCCTAAGCCCTCACTGATTGTTAAGTAATTCAAATATTATGGTCTTATATGTTTCTTTCAATTGAAATCTTCACTATTTCCCCCTCATAAGCTTGCTAGGCTGTTTGCCTTTTCACAGTTTAGTTTTTTTAGGAAATAAGATGCACTCTGATTTGTTTTTTTCTACACTTTTCTCAATAGATATCTACAATCCATCAATATTACTCCTCATTCATTACTTCTTGATATACTTGAAAAGTAATGGGGAAAAACTATTCCATTTGTATGTATAAATTGCTAAGTTTTATCAGATTACTGGCTTTAATGAAACAGGAAACTTATTTTCAATTTTACTATGTGTAATATCTTAATATCTATTACTTTTTAATATTCTCTTTTATTACGAGTATTTCAATTGAGTATTAGAAACATGCAAAATAATCTTAAAAGTAAGAACTGAACTAACCTTGTTAGGATAAAATAATACTATTTTTTGGTTTAAGAAAACTCGAAGCTATATATATATATATATATATATATATATATAATTAACACACACATTTCAATTTAGTGTTAGTAACACTGCAAAACTGCGTGGAATTAAAATCTGAGCTAAAAAGTGTTATGGTTAACTGCTTAAAAACATAATTAATAAGGGTTTAGAAAACAGGGTAATCGATAATTAAAAAATGACTAAAAACATAAATCTCTTTTTTTAAATAGTATTACTCGTATATATTTTTTCTGTGAGTTTTCATCTTCGGAAACTTATTGACAAAAGTTTGTTTACAAAAACTTTTGTGTGTGAGAGAGTGAGTGAATATTAACGTCACACTGTTCAGCCACACAAGAGCTTTTGGCTATGGACCTCGTAATTTTGAACCATGGTCAAGTGATGAGGACGACTCCTGAGTTGGCACCCTCCTCTTCTAACTACCATACCACACCAACGGGAGGAAGTTTGATCTCTCAACAGCTTTAACGTGCATCGCTCACCTACACAGCGGGTCTGCATTAGTGCTCGACTAGAACTCAATGACAAGCCTGCCATGAGTTCGTTACCTTAACCAGCAGGCTGCGGTGTCCTCCAAAACATTTCTGAGAGTTATGTATTTGATTTATCAAAAAATATTTCAAGAATTGAAAAAAAGTAAAAGAAAATGTGATTTTGAATTTAAATATTATTATTTGAAATTTTAGCAGTTTTAATTACTTCTCCGATAATTATTAAAATCATAAATAGTCTATTATTATAGGTTATATCTAAATTTAGTACTCATATACGTTAAGAATAGAAATTGATACACAAACATATGAACATTGCTGCCGAACGTTAACAATTATTCCAGGTTTTGTTCAGGAACTGACTTAAGTTCTTATTTTTATAAGCTGAAATATTTTTAATAAGGACACCAGACTAGACATAAAATAATCCATCTTCGTAGTAGGAAATCAAAGAATAGTTGATGAAAGCTAAGAAGAAAAAAAGCAGGAAAAGCTAAAACATTTCGATTGCGAGTCTTGATAAAGAATTCCTATAACTACCCTATGCAAAAACGAAAAGCCTTTTGGAAATGAATCATTAAAAAAAAGTATATATATATATATATATACTATTCGAATTAATAGGGATAACCATATTTTTCTTGTATGAGTTGGTATGTGATTACTAGTGATGCCTGGAGCCACCTTAATCACGTTACTGGTAGTTTGACAGATTGAATTTGACTATAAATTATTCATTTTAATGTATCAGGAGCTCAGTTGTGAGCCTTTCATTACTTCAACTGGTAATTTCAATTTTGCGTATTTTAACTTGTTTAAAGATGAATATTACACCGACGAACCGTTATAAAAAAATCGCTCTCACTGAACACACTTGTTTGACTCTGAGAGATATAACTATGGCATTTGGTCTGTTTGAATTAAGTGTTTTAAGAACATTTCAAAAATTTGGATCCTTGTCTCCAAAAAGAAAAAAAAATTAGACGCAGTGGAAATCTACTCCAAGAATTCATAACATTTTATTAAGAAGTAGTAAAACAAATCCATGAAAAACAAGCATAGATCTTTGAAGGGATTTATTGGATAATGTTGCTGAAGTGAGTACCTCAACTGCAAGGAAAAGACTCCTGGAAGGTGGCCTTACGGCAAAAAGACTGAGGAAAAAACTATTTCAAACTCAGAAATGGATGAGAAAACACTTAGCATGGGCCAAAAAATACCGATCATGGACTGTTAAAGACTGGGAAAAGGTGAAAAAGGTGGACGGCAATGCGTACTAGCGGAGTGCGAGAGTGATTTCCAATACCGCCCCACACCATAATACCCGGAGCAGGACCAATGTGGCGGTGCATAACGTAGCTGTCCAGGATCCTCTCTCCTCGGTGTCTCCAGACTCGAATCCGGATATTGTGGTGTTGCAGACAGATGCGTGACTCGTCAGTAAAGACAACTTCATTCCATTCTGCCGTCCACATTCTTCTTTCATTGCACGATTGGCGTTGGAGACGTCTGTGGTTCTACGTCAAAGGTAGACCAAGCAATGGACATTTTGCCAACAGACCACTCTGCGCAACAACGGCGTCGGATGGTACGCGCAGACACTGAATGATGTGTTACAGACTTAATGTGCTGCGCTATGGTTCGTGATGTGACTGAGCGATCCGTCACTGTCATGCGCACAATTTGCCTGTCCTCACATGAAGTAGTGCACTGAGGTGGATGCGATCGATTACTTCGATCCGTCGTACCCTCCTGCATCCAACGGTCACATATCCGCATTACAGTTGTTTGGTTTTGTCCAACACGACTGCCGATTTCCCTGAAAGATACTCCACAATCTCGGTAGACCACCATCCTTCTCGGAGACTTGATCGGATACCTCGGATACTTGATCCAAAGCTGATCGCCGTTTTCTACGAGACATAACTAATCGTTTTTTGAAAGAACCAGAAGAAAAACGGAATTGCCGAACTTGAAATTGTTGAAATCTCTAAGCCTTAAATAGCGCTTTGAGGTGGTCCCACAGGTGTGCGTGATGTGTGTCTGCGCTGAAATTCTAATCATTTGCATATCTCACCTCCACTAATGCATGTTGTAAATTTTATGTTATTGGAGTGCTTCCTCAGGGTGTTGTATTTAGGGTGGCCAGCAGTGTATTATGTAGTAGGTTATTTCCATTCACGGAAACATTTGATGGGACATTTCAACATGATTTGGCTTCTTGTCACAACTCCAAATTGATCCATACTTTCATGCTGAAAATAAAATAAAATTCCTCGATTGGCTTGAAAATTTCACAGACTTAACTCCTATTCAAAACTGATGGCATATTCTCAAGTATCTCTTCACTAAGATGAATTGAATGACAACAGAGCAAATGAAAAATAGGGCTACACTAATGTGTTACCAAGATCATGAAATAAAGAACATGTGTGCTGCTTTAGTGGAGTCAATTCCAAGGTGGGTTGAAAATGTCATTTCTGCCAAAGGATGACATACTTCGAACTAATATACAGGTTTTTCAGTCCATTTAATGTATGCAATGATAAAAAGCTAAGGTTTTAGATAAAACCCCCCTTTTCCATTTGTCTCAATTAATTCGAACAGTTGGGCCGTGAATAGCCTAGTGGTTAGAGAATCGGACTCCAAACCGGAAGTCCTGGGTTCGATGCCCGATGCCACCAAATACCCTCCGAGTACACACGGAGTATGTGCTCGATAAATCAGTGGGTCCGAATGGTGTCGCCAACCATAGTGTTGTACCGCGGAAAATCGTACTGTCACCTTCATTGATCTATATAACCACTATCATAATATTCAATTTATGTCAATATATTTTCACATTGATAAAACTGTTAAAACACTTTAAACCTGGGGTGGGCATTAAGTCGATTGTGATCAACCGGTGGAGTACCCAGACATTTTAGGGCGACTGCCTGAAGATTAGCAATTAATAATTTAATACAGAAATATTCAAGATTGGCTGTCAGTATGAAGACTAAGTCTTCTACCGACTACAACTATAATAATGAATGAAAATATTTTATTTTCTAAGTATTTTGAATTTTTTGATAGTAAATGCATCATTTGATAGTGTTATATTTGTGCCTATAGTTATTTTGTTTGTTTCTAGCGTTTTGTTTTAAACGCTATCTTAAAGATTTTTTTTTACTGTAGTTTTCTAAGTAAGGGTATATATTTCGTATTTATTATTAAGTTATAATTTATATAATAGATCTTTTTCTTAGCTCACCACACCTACGCTATTGAGTATACCGCACACACTGAAAAAAATTAGAAGTAGCCCATACCCTGGAAAAGGTTTCCAACCCCTTCTTTAAACACTTTTGCTTGATGACTCTTATGTTGTTAAGTATTCTACGCTGCCAATTCTTTGTGAAACAGTTTAACTTAAAGAAGTATTAAACTAATATTAGAAGTAGCCCGTTTCCTGGAAAAGTTTGCCCACCCCTACTTTAAGCACTATGGTTTGATGACTCTCTCTCTTATGGTATTATGGTCTACTCTCTGTGTTATTGTGGTCTAAGCAGCCAATTCTTTACGAAATAGTTTAATCTGAAGGCGTATTAAACTGATATTAGAAGTAGCCCGTTTCCTGGAAAAGTTTGCCCACCCCTACTTTAAGCACTATGGTTTGATGACTCTCTCTCTCTCTTTCTCTGTCTTGCGGTGTTATGTATTCTACGCAGTCAATTCTTTATGAAATAGTTAAATCTAAAGACGTATTAAACTCATATTAGAAGTAGCCCGTATCCTGGAAAAGTTTGTCTACCCCTGCTTTAAACACTATGGTTTGATAACTCTCTCTCTCTCTCTTTCTCTCTCTTGCGGTGTTATGTATTCTACGAAGCCAATTCTTTATGAAATAGTTAAATCTGAAGACGTATTAAACTAATAATAGAAGTAGCCCGTATCCTGTAAAAGTTTACCCACCCCTGATTTAAACAATATGGTTTGATGACTCTCTCTCTCTTGTGGTGTTAGGTATTTTACGTAGCCGATTCTTTGTGAGATGAGATAACCTAAAGAAGTAATAAGATAATATTGTGTACATTTAGGTGAATGATAGTTTATATGAAAAGTTACATCATTTTAAATCAAAATAAGAAGAGATGAAAATGTATTATATTTCCTTAAATTATATTTTAAGTCACATTTATGTACACAGTTTAAAACAAATTACGAAGCATAACATGGAAACAAACAACGGTATGCTTGTTCTTTTATATTTCAGGGGAGAAGAGATGCTTATATATATATATATATAGAAAATATTGTATACATATTTGGCATTTTTAGAACCTTGTTAATATTTCGATATTTCGATTTGTGAATGGACTACCCATAGCTCAGTATATATAGTTAACTGATGAAGATGTATAGTTAAGTTATGTGTAAATCATGTTGATGAATAACAAAATTTACTGAAAAATATATTTTATTGAACAAGAATAAAAATAGGCTTCGAATCAGTTATTTGTATTTCTATTTACAATACACTTCCTTCCTCTCAAAAGTTTTCAAAAAGAATATTACACTAGAGCATTTTAAACGCAATTGGATTCGCCACTGGCAAACAACCGCTCAAGAAAGAGAAGATCTCAAATATGATTTTAAAAAAAGAAGAAGAAAAAGTTATTCGTAACAACATTGCCATTTTTATAATACAATTTCGCGAATCCTTCACAACAGTGACCAAAAAATAAATAAACACACAAAAACGTAACACTCAAACCGAATGTGGGAAGAAATTTGAAATGAAATTGCTGGTAGTGATAATTCAATTTGATACTTTTTGATTCTAAGACTTTTAACAAGCTGTTGCCACCCCTGAAACCTCCCCGAAAAACTAGAGAAGATGAGAAAACATGCTTCAAAGAAAGAAAAAAAAAACTCAGCGAGTGATTCTTTCTCCATCTTTAAATTTATTGAACCGGAAATCAATCCGCGATATATTTATCACGGACATAAGATTTTATTGAAGTTCTACCGAAATCAAGAGGAAAAAGAAATGTTACAATTCTTGAATTCAATTTTAATAACAGTTTTAGGAGATCGAGGGGATTTACGGGGAATTACTTTTTGGGTTTTTCTTTTTAAAGTTATTACTTGCTGCAATAATGTCCCAAAACCAGCTAAACCTGCCTTTGAATATTTTTTTTTGCCTTGATGTTTTACTTCAAATGAGAATTTTATTATATTGCCATATATTGTTGCAGGAAATCGTTGCATAGGCTACTTGGATTGCATTTTCGATCTATCTGTTACATAACCTAGGACTTTTAAGTGTATTTTTAAACACTCATCTTTAAGAATTCGTTTTCGATAAAATTTAAGGTTGAAAAAATATATATTGCTGCAGAAAATTGTTGCATAAGCTACTTTGATTGCATTTTTGATATATGTGTTACATAACCTATGACTTCTAAGCGTTTTTTGAAACACTTATCTTTAAGAATTTTTTTTCGTTGTTTTTGTTTTCGATAAAAATTAAGTTTGAAAAACATATTTTTCAGGAATGCTTGATCACATATTTTCAAATTGTTACTCTGAAATCAAGAAATGTATGAATACCTGGAATTATAATATATAATAAAAACAAATATATATATCCAAGCGCATGTGAAAACATTTGGGAAGAAGTAGTATCGTTGAAAATTTAATTGCATATTTTTAGGTTAGTGGTACTTAAAATATAATATGATAATTCTGTGTAGTGTAAAAAATATTGACTTAATGAAGTTATGCGTTCAATTTTCTATTCTTTTTTGTCACTCAACTTAAGGTTACTGCTTCTTAAACATAGATAAAAAATTTACCTGATTTTTAAATGTTGCTTAGTTAAATTTATTTACATTATTTTTAGTAAACAAACTCTAAAAATTTTTGAGAACTTAACTATTAAGTTAATTTTTGCAACGATATGGTGACGTTTTTAAAATAGAAAAAATATAAATTATATATAAGCGACGATGCACATGTAGATTTATTATTTAATTTAATTTGAAATGTTAGATAAGGCAAAAAAAGTGCTTGTTAACAATGAATAAGCAATTTCATGCTAAATTAAATAAATTAGAAATCAATGTAAATTTAATAATAATAATTAAAAAATTTACGTGTATTATCTCATTTAAAAATAAATGTAATTTATTTTACGTGATAAAAGAAGGGAATTTTTTATCCTTTTTTGCAGTGATTAGCTGGATAATTCTTAATGTACTGACCAATTATTTAATTTAGATATTGTTTTTGAGGGATTACATGAGAGAAAATAAGGAAAATCGAAATGAATGAAAATTCTTGAGTAAATCTTTTATAGCAGAAATTTTCAGTTGCAAATGTATAAAACATTTAATTCTTATAAATGCTCTTTGCAATTATTTTGATTTCGATTACCCTTTTTATGAGTAAAATTTCAATTAAGAAATTTATTAAGGATTAGTTATGACTAAAATAATTGCATTTCTGGTGTTCATTGAAATGAATATTGGTTCATTTACAATGTTAAGAAAAACTTTATGTTATTCAAAATGTTATGTGGGAAATAAAAAAAACCTAATTTATTGGGGGGGGGGACGTTTCCAGTGTAGATGTTGAACAATGTAAATCTAATGATATAAGACATATTTTTTATAATAAGAAAATGTAATTTGCTACAGCACAGTTTCGAAAAACCTATTTCAAAAATTTTATGTCTGAAGATTCAATTATCTATGAATTATTTATTGTTATTTTCAGCATGTCAAAACAATAATTATTAATATTACTATTTTCTTAAATTGATATTTTGAAACAAAGATAAACTCATTTAAAAATGAAGCGTAAGTGGTTTCCAACCTAATCAACAATACAAATGGAATAAATCCCAAATTAAAGACATTTATTATCTTATTTTGGCCAATCCTGAGCATTGAGATGGGGTAAAATTATAAAGAATAAATAAAAATTAATTTAAATCTTTGCATAATTGTTGTATTAAAAAAATAGAAGTGAAGGAGAACAGAAAAGTCAATCGAAAAATAATGTCTACAAAGTAGAACAGAAAATTTATTTGAAAGAAAAATTACTGTGGAGCAAAACACAATGGTATTCTTTAGAATTATTGTGTGGTGTGAAATATGGAATTATATTACTCAGAGAAAAAATGCTTAAGTTCAACGTTAATGTTTCTAAAAATTCAAACAGTGTTGAAATATGAAGTGGAGAAATTATTTTAAATTCTCTTGAATCTTTTACAAATAAATAAATTGCTTTGCTTACAAAGAAACTGAATTACAATATTAGATTCCATGCTAAAATGTAAGCACGTTTCTCTGAGAACAATTGTGTTAAGCTCTAAATAAATTCTAAAATCAAATGTAACATACTCCATATTTATTCCATTTCAACATATTTCAATTTAAAGTATGATTTATATTTCCGTTATGTATTGCAAGCCATATTGTGCTCTTTTATAAAAGCAAAATGAACGAAGGACAACAAAACGAATGGAAGAAACAATAGAGGGATTATAAAAAAAAATTATAATTGAATGTTATCTCTCATGTGATATATCGCCAGAGTAAATTTAGAATAGATTTTAAATTTTTAAAATGTAATACATTTGAAATAAAATCAGAAATTACAACAAGTATTGGGAGAAATGAAGACGCTAGGACTAATTACTTTGTAAAGTCAGAATGAATAGCCCTTATTGCAATAAACAGATGAAAATTTAACATATAAGAAAAAAAATACAGTACATCGAAAATATTTTTCTTTTAAGATCAAAAATATTCTATCATTTATAAGATTCCCTATGGTTCAAATATGTATTTGTTTAATTAACTATGAAATATATAATTTAGTTGTGTTATTTAGAATGAGATTGACGATATATGTACGAGTATATATATGTATATATAGTTTTGTATTTCTTCAAGAAGTATTTTACATAAAGGAATGTATTTTTGTGCTTTCGTAAAAAAAAAGTGTTGTTTTTAACGAAC
Source organism: Trichonephila clavata (assembly GCA_019973975.1). Classification (NCBI taxonomy): domain Eukaryota; kingdom Metazoa; phylum Arthropoda; class Arachnida; order Araneae; family Nephilidae; genus Trichonephila; species Trichonephila clavata. The sequence goes on from BMAO01010436.1 coordinate 196,212, forward strand.
GAACTTTTAATAGAATTTTAAACATAACATAAGCCTCTAAACACATATTTTATGCCAATCTTTAGTATAAATAGTTTTTCAATTTTTTGTTTCTTTACATAAATTGAGAAATGTTTTTTATGAAGATTAATCATTATTCAAATTTTTCAACTAATTTAATCCTTATGGTGCAAATATAATTTAGAATTTGTATTAATATTAACCAGTATAAAACCTTTTGATATAATCGCAATGCATATATTTGTTTAGGTAAAATTTGATAGCAGGTAGTTCAAGTACAGAGTACCGTATTTAAACCACGCTCTGTCAAAAAATATATAATTTATTATGAGTCAAAATTGACTTAATGGTAAAGCTTATTACAGTATACTTTTCATTAATGAGATTCAACATGATTCCTTTTAAAGCAGGTTGTAGCTAAAAGGCTCGTCAAAAATGATTTTCATTTACTTGAGTGAAAATCCACGGCGCTAAATTTTCCCGATATAGCTGCCTTTGAGCAATGAGTTACTGCTATATAACAAAGTCATTTAAATATGTACGATATAGGAGAAAGACATTATTGGGAAGGACATAAAATATGTGACGAGTGTTGGTCACTTTACCGAGGATCAAACTGACGAAATCCGCTTTCAATAGTTTTCCAGGGTTCGCAAACGAGGACATTAATAATATACAATCATGTCATCATCAATTAAAAGTTATTGTCTGCAATCTACAAAGTTAAGGAAATTTTACTTCACATGAATATTTTACATTTTTGATGATGGTTAAATCTTTTTTAGAAATTATTTCAATTGTTAAATTACATAAATATTCAACTACGTGTAATGTATAAGAAATACTTCACCGTAGAACTATGCATTTTATTAATTTAGATGTTTATTTTGTAGTCGTTTGAAAATTAATGAGAAGCTTGATGCTTAACAAACATGTAGCATGTAGAATCACGCATAACCACTACGTATCTATATAATCCAAAGTAATATATACAAATAGTTGTAAACCTAAGTATATAATTAGTCGAAACTGTGAGTGTGTGCGAGATATATTAACCACAGTAGTACAATAGCAAACTCTTGGCCTTAGGAACCAAGATTGCATTTATGTGTAAACAATGTTTCGTGACCAGTCAAACTGCCCCTGTAATTTGCCTATACACTGGACATAGGGAAAGGAAGAAATATTTTGCATACATAATTAGAATCAAATAAAATAGAATAATACTAATAATAATGTATAACGATAAACCTTAATAGAACAAATAGAAAAAAGTTTTGAAGTCGTAGTATTAAAAACTAGAAGATCATAAAACCTACCTCGTGCACGTAACATTAAGGTAATATTTCCCGCTCATACAGAGGCAGTATTAGCAGACCGCATAAAAGTATAATTTGTAAATTAAGACAAAATAAAAGCAAAAAAAAAGCCTATAAATATACATTTAACTTAACTCAGTGGCGCAACAGCCCATGATGACCAATGCCTAACGAGTCCAACTCAGTATACGCGCGAACTTGAGCTCTGAGGTGCATGGGCAGATGTTCCAATCAGGTGGTCAGCCTGACGCAAAACCCTCGATGTTAAATTCCCATGCAAGCTGGGTACTCATTTTAGCGACCCACGATGAAATACTGAATCAACCTTGCCCAGCTCGGGGCTTAAAACTTCGGACCTGTGGTATGAAAGCGCGATGCACTAACCAAAATATACACTTAGAAACCTGAAAAATTGATAATTTTTTTTTAATTTTAAATAAAATGACTTACCTACATACACAGTGATATTAATATACAATAAAAATATGAATTTTATAAAACTTCTAGTGTGCCATTTATTGAGTAACTACATAAATTATTTTTTTAAAAAAATATTGCATTTTGTAAAAAACATGCATGTTACATTACCCTATATATATAATATATATAGGGTAATATAACATACATATTTTTTATAAAATACAATCTTATATATATATTTTTTTTTTTTTTTTTTTTTTTTTTTATTTTTTTTTTTTTATAATATTATTTAATATATATATATAATTTTTCAAAGGCACTGTAAGGACAACTATGGAATTCAAAGTCTATTAAAGTTATGTGTTTCCTTTATAGGGAAAACACTGATACAGCGTGTTGCAATGTTTTTAACAGGCAAAAGAACCCCAAATTAAGGGGACGACGATATTAAAATATAGAAAGTCAGATAAGGTAACGAACAGACAAGTTCCCCAAAAGTCATGCATTATGGGATTTTCCAGGAATCTGCTGGCACTAAGCCTCTAGACTGAGGCGGTATTTAGTATAAAGGAGAGGTTAAGTGTCCGGTGGGGAAATGCTGACGAAATATTGCATTCATTTTGCATCATTCAAATTTTGCTTTAAATGTTACGAATATAAATATCTATTTTTGTATATATATATATGTTACAGATTGTGTGTGTGTGTGCGTGTGTATAAGGGTAATTAAATTTGATCTAAAATAGAACCCCTATTTTCCACTTAACTTTTATTTTCCTTAACAACTTCAAGCCTTCAACTAAACGTCCAATTATTTTTGCGAACAGATTGTACAAACAGAACAATGTTATTGACAAATCATTATTTTTTATTACCTCCATATGACATCCATCACTCTCAAGTAGAAGCCATAAACTAGAAAGAGTAATTTAACAGTTCTGGACATAAGTAGTCAACCCAATTAAATTTTCACTTGGCGTCCACTTTCTTTATCTGCGTAAGATGTCTCAATTGTTATCTGAATAAAACTGTTTTAAACAATTTATGACGTTGACTTGAAACATCATATATATGAAAAATCATACTCGATATGCTGCCCACCTCTGTCCGCTACCATCTGAAAGCATAAAATTCCATGGTCGACTGTTGAAAGCAACATGAACTGGGGAAGGATACGCAAAAGGCGTTCTATGCTTTCATTAAGATCTCATAGTAATGTGGAGGTTTCTTAGTAGACCATGGCATAAGGTATACTTTCCACCAAAAGTCGCAAAGATCAGATCGGGGAATCTAATATGCCAATCTGTAGGAAATTACCGGGTGAAGATTCTGTCTTCACCGAAATGGCGACGGAGAACTTGTTTTATACAACGGTTGTTGCAAGGAGGATCACCATTCTGCATAAACACTGTTGTTGCATCATATCGCTTTGACTGAAAAGCCAGAATAACGGATTGTTTTAATAATTAAGCGTATAGTTGACAGGTAACACGATGTATATCCCAGGACCTGCGATGCTGTGCGTTTTGGAAAATAATGGACCCACAATGAAGTTTGTAGTAAAGCAGAAAACCGTTACATGTGAAAAGTGTAATGGAATGTGTAGGAATTAATTTTGGTTTGTACCAGTCTAAATACGTTAATTGTGTGTATTAACCGAACCTTCCAGCTGAAGGTGGAAAAAAAGAAGAAAATGTTCCATGTTCATTCACCCTGGAGCTCAACTCACCTGGAGCCACGGCGGAAAATTTTGTCGACTATCCATATCATCTGATAAGAGCTGCTGAGGCAGTTTATAAGGATAGTAGCGTAAGACCATTCGCAGAATCTTATGAACCATGGAACGAGTATTGTCAACATATGCTGCAATATATGGCAAACATGCCGATGGTTTACTATCCGTCTTCCTCCACTTGCATTGCTACATCACCCACTACTTGTGTTGCAACACATTTTCACCCCCTTCCTGGCTGAACCCCCAATGTTCCCGCTGCTTCAAATTTCCTAATAGTGTTTGTTAAATCTTGACTACAGAGTTGACCTTTTCATATACGCTTTTAAAGACTGAAACATCCACAAGGCTTCAGTAACAGAGTCTCCCTTTTGGTAAAACATTTTCACCTGACTTGGAAAGTGTGGCCGCAGTAGCCGAGTGGTCAAGGTTTCGGATCGTGGTAAGAATGTCATGAGTTCTAACCCTGTACCACCAAAGCCCCGCCGTGTAGGGGCGTGATGCACGTTAAATCTGTCAAAAGCTCAACCGTCCTCTCGTTCGTGCTGTGTGGTAGTTAAGAGAGAGGATACTAGCTGAGGTGTAGTCCTTATCACTTGGCCATGGTTCAAAATAACAAGGTCCGTCCCCAGAAGCCCTTGTGTATTTGAATAGTGCGACGTTAATATTCACTCACTCATTCACTTGACTTGGAAACGAGTATGACTGCGGTTCGCTATATTCATATCCTGCGGGTTGCTGTGCGTGCACAGGATTACTATTGTTACGGCATTTGCATATGTCAATAGTTTAGATTGCACAACACCCTCTAATAGGGATTTTCGAAACTCATTTTTTCCCTCGATAAAATTCCCATCACTTCATTCTGTCATTACCTAATTTTTATGCAATTTTGCTGTATAGTGTTCTACAGACTCCTCTCGAATTTCGAGTTTAATTATTGGCACCCGTTATAAATATATACAGAGAGAGCTAGAGAGAGATAAAGTGGGACCATTTAAAATAGTCTTCTCTTTTGAAAGAATATTTCTTTCAGTCTTTAATGTTTATAAGGTTTAGTTTGCTTTAATATTTAAAGCTTTGGCGTTCAAAAATATAAAAATAAGAAAATAAAATCTTTCTTGAAGCGAAAATAATTACTTTCCGCATATCTATTGTTATAATCGAAAGTGTTGAAAATTAATTTTCTTAAAATAGTAAATTTGATTATTTTTTTTGTTATAAACTAATAAATAATGTCATAAGCAAACACATGTCTCTGTATTTTCTCTTGTATAGTTACATTTTTAAGTATTATGGAAATTAATATTATTACTTTAGTAACTGCGTTATTCATGAAGCCCCCCCCCCAGCCAAGCATGCATTATTATTTAATAAGGCAACAATTTCAAGCAAGTATTTATTTAGCTACCAAATATTACATAAGCAATTCAGATGTATGTTTAAATTTTATATTTCAAAGCATCATTTAAATTGAAATTAATGCTCATATCTTTAAAATATAGATTACCATAGCAAACTCTTTTTCAATGAAGCACTGTTTTTAAGAGGAAGGAAGATCTAAAAAAATAAATTCATTTTTTGAAGAACATAAATCAAAATATGTAGTTTAGAAGCCTGAAAGTCATTTATTATATCAGGGGTTAGATTTTGATTCATGCTCTACTAAATGTGACCATTCTCCAAAGAATATAAAAAAATATTAGCAATGATCCTTTTAGAGGGAAGTAATTAATTAATGCAATCGGGTACTAAACCTTCCAACTTCACGAATTTTCATCGCCAAGCAAAATAAAAGGAGGTTTATTAACTTTAATTTTTTAGGCTGTTGAAATTTTATCGAAGTAATGAATGATGTTCAGTGCTGCAAGTTATCCTGTTTCTGCTTTTAATTAATTAGAATGGTTTGTTAAAAATTCAGTAAGTGCAAAAATATTAGGAAGAAAATTAGTTTCCTCATGATTTATTGTATCCCTTGAATTATTAATACTTTGAACAAGGCTTAATTTAATTATCCTATCGATGATTTAGGGTAAGGTGTCTTAAACCATAATGATCCATCAAACACTTCCTATGAAGTGCGTTAATACGTCACTGACAAATTCAATTGCTATTAATTGTAAAAAAAAATAGTATGTGAATGTTTCAAAACATTAAGAGTTTGTTGTTGAAATATATGTTTATATAATTGAGAGGCTTTCAAATGTAGACATTTCAATTTAAAGCAAAACATGATATTTCATAATAAATCGAAATTTATTCTAGATCTCTAGTAATTACGATTGTTTTTTCAGATAGGAAATATTAACATGCATACATTTATTCACATAAACAACAATTTAAGAATAACATTTTTGTATAAAACAATAATTCAAATCTGAAATCACAATCTGTCATAATGCAAATAAAAGGCTGTCAAATATTTGACTTCAATGCTGTTTTTTTTTAAAATTGTCCATATCTAGGCAATGTATCCATTTTATAAATGTCCCTATTTTTCTGTTCAAGTAATTATACTAAACTTTGAATGTGATTTATATGCCTGCATCTATTTTTGTCGCCTATTATATCGCCAATAATTTTGTTTCTTCTCATTATTAAATAATAGTCTATATTATATTCTGGTAAAAATAATTCGCAAAAATAAAAAAAAACAAAAAACATTGCCCAAATTTTTTAAACGATGAGTACAGATGCCTTTATTTATTAGAATAAATTTACCATCCCCCATCCCTAAAACACATGAAAATAAATAGTACCCAAAATAAAAATCACCTAATTCAGCGATCTCCAGCCCTGGGCCGCACAAGGAACTTTAAAAATATTTCGGTGTATTTCTCCTTGGCTTGTGCGACTTTTTATGGAAAACACTCTATATATTAGATGCTAAATTAACATAAATTAATTTTTGGTGCAACTTATTTTATTCTAAGGCATGTTTAAATACAATTAAATTAAAATTATTGAGTCAAAACAATTTACAATATTTACAGTCAATGTCCTACCCACTGAGAAGACAACGGCAAAATTAACAACCATTGATTAGTCACGCGGCGACATAAGGATTCAGGCTCACTTATCTATCCGAAATTTCACTTTAATGTTTTGAAAAGAGTAAATTAATAGACGAATTGTTATATGTTAAATTTATATCTACTTTCCTACCTTTAATGAGAATTTTACGAATGATTCATTACCTTTAATGAGAATTTTAGAAATGATTTCCTACCATTAATGAGAAATTTAGAAATTATTTCCTACCTTTATGAGAATTAATGCGGAAAATATTCATAATAGAGTTGACAATGGAAATATATATATATGTAATCAGTTTTTGATATTGAGGAATAATGTAATGCCTACATAACTTGTGCATTAACAAGGAAAGCAACTGCAGCAATATATAGGGCAACGGTCTACACTGCTTTGAAAGTATCTTTGTCAAAATTGTTACCACTGCGTATAGAATTTGCACATCAATATAGATGATTGCTTAAGTAAGTCTGATTAATGACTATCAATGAGATTAATATGACTGGGGCAGAACTGCAAGAAACAATCAACCGATGTCCTGAACAAATCACCAGTAATTTTGTACGTAATTTAGATGCATTATTAATTGGTGAATTAAGACAATTGCCACCCCAGTTAGAGCAACTCCGCTTTATTAGTAAGTAAAACGCATAGTGACGTGGCCCACAGTATGGCACGATTTAAAATTTTATGAATTTAACGCACTGGTGAAGTTATGAGGCAATCAAACAAAGCGTTTCCAAAGCATTTTGAAAATTATAAATGAAATAAAGCTGGGCGCGAAGGAACAATCAGATAAATCAAGATTTGTAAGCAAAAGTGAAGCTGATATCGTTTGTCCTCAAGGAATACTCATATAGAAGTTTTCATTTCTATCGCGCGTGTTCATAAGCATACACCTAATTTCTTCTGTCATTCTAACCACTATTTGCTCTGAAAAAGTCCTGTGTATCAAGTTTTATCAGGATAGTAATTTATTAATAACTGGATACAATTACTTACAACCAGAACTTTCAACATGACTCACATATATAATTAACTTTTATTTATTTAAAGCAAAAAAGAAGATGTGTAAATTTATTAAGCCTGAACACCATGCGTATTGATGAGGATTTCGGAGAGATCATTTAAAAAATACGAAAAAAAATTCACTCAAGCTGTTTGTTGTTAATCATCTCCATGTCTAGTCAACCTAGATCAAGTTTATGTGTGATTTAACTCACTATCAAAAAGTACACCATTAGAATGGCTTCATAATAATCTTCTTTAGTAAATCCCAGACAGTCAAAAATGTGTTCTGGAGATGCCAGGCAAGCAGAACAACTAACACAAATCCTGCTGTTTGCCTCAACGTGGCAAGATTTGTCCCTGGGCGAAACGGGTGAAGTATGTCAGGAGATCTTTTTCCTTTGGTAGGACCACCCTTAGCATGAAGGCTATTCCACTATGCCCAACTAAGAACTGCAGGTGAAGATTCTGATTTAGTCTTTTACCTCTTGGTGCTCTGGTCTTTGTTGATCACAGAAGCTGCACCTTTTTCTCCATCTGACTTTTGTAGCTGTTTGTTTTTCTCTTTTATTTCTGAATTATTAAAGCAAAAAAATATGATAATATTTAGAGTAGCAAATTGTGTACATAAGAGTATTCAAATATTATATTTATACAAATTAATTTGAAATACCTGAATTTTAAATGGAATCCAGGTGTTTTATTTACTTATTCGGTATATTTGTTTAAATAAAATAAAATAAAAATAAAAAATGTTTATTCTTTTTATTTTTTTATTTATTTATTTTTTTTTTTTGCATTCCAGTATAAACAAATGCAAACGTATAAATTATTTCAAAGGTTAAAATGAAAGAGATATGATTTTAAAAGTGCAAACATATTATTGTTTCTATTTAATTATATTTAGGACTTTTTTGGAGGAGATCTACGCATTTTAAACTCAAATTCATATAGGTTTATATTTCTTTATATTTCATTAATAAAAACTATATTTTTTTATCAATGCTAAAGAGTCATTCGTTAATAACTTTTGAAAGGAGAAAAAATTTTCTTATGCAAAAGTCTTAATCATAATGAAATCAATATTAAGACAAATATCATGCAAGTTGAAGAAAATGAATATTTTCTGGGGAAAAAATTCCTGTCTGTTCATTAAATTAAGGCACGTTCAATATATAAACCAAGTGCAAAGTGTCATTGAATTATGTGGAAGACTTTTCAGAAAAATGGAAAATGAGGGAGAAAAACTCTCTTCACTGAAACTTGAAATAACACAAGGACACTTAAACTCTTCCATGTCAGCGAAAAAAAATAGAAAAGAAAGAAAATACAATTGACAATATGAACAAGAATTGTTCTAGAATCGTATGTATTACTTTTGTTAAGATATCCAGAAATTTTAAAATGCCATTGAATACTGAAAAAAAAAGAGTCAATACCGAATGATCTCATTTCTTTGTTGATTTTAAAAGATAATTTAACGTTCTTCGTTGTATTTGTCAAATTAGCTCAAAATTGATTACTTGAAATAAAAAAAAATATCGAATACTCGGTGGATAAGAAGGAGAGTTCTTCGTAGTTACAATCAATATATTTACATATTAAAGAAACAAGATATATTTTTGGCAAATGTGTTTCTCCTTGAATGATAAACTATAAGAGATGAAATAAAAAAATGCTAGATAAGATATACACATCCTTTCTGCATGATTTTGTAATGCCAAATAAATATTAATTAGTGAATAACTTTGCATCGCACGATTTTAAACTACCTTACGGTGGGGTAAAAGTTTTCTTAAAAAATAATAGTTCAAGCAATCATCTGTTTTTTCAAGAGTACTACCATTAACCTCTTTAGCTATGAAAACCTCAAAGTGTGCTTAAGTGTTCCAATAAGCCTATACAATTAAAAAATGATCAGAGACAAGACCAGATTTTACTTTTATAAACTTATTTTCTATTCAAAAATCGTAATAAAGTGCTTTATTCCGGATAAGAAAAATACAAATTTGGAACGTTTAACACTGAAACAACGGTTCATTTGTAAATATATGATATTTTGCTCAAAAAATTCAAAAGGTTTCATTGATTTAAGCAAATTCTTTCTGAAATATATAAATACCAAATTAATGAGTATTTTTAATACCAGAAATTGCAAGTAAAATCCCAAATTTGTTTGGTCCTTTTACTGTTGAAAAGTAAATCAGAAGAGGGCGTTTGTGCTTGCCGATCATGAATTCATATTTATGTTCCAGGAACAAGCACTGAAAAAAATGACACACTTAAGGGATCACCTCAATTATTCGTATATAATGCAGAAGTATTTCTTGTCATTTACCGATTTATAAGCCAATATTGAAATTGCTGGAACACCGTGTAGATTAAACTTATTTCGATAGAAAATGGCCAATATTTTTTATTACTGAAATAAAACAAAGGTTTTGAAAGCGCTTTCACGTATTATATAACGCCAACCAACTTCAGCAAATGAAAAGACATCACCCGTCCGGAAAATTTTACTAAATGCTATCATCGTTATTATAACTATGTTAAAACATGAATGGGAACGGTTTCCATTGTTGGCAGTATATCGTGTAATTTGATAGATAACATTATTTAATTTGACGGTATCGGTCGATGGTGTAGTTGTTAAGTACCATTTTAAACCTGAAACGGCCACACAAGGTACTGAGTCACCCTAGGCTCAAAACTAGGCACTAGGCCTGCTAAAACTATTTATTTGTTACCAATGAACTTTTCAGTATCTCCTTATATATGACAGTCTTCATGGGAACTAAAATGTATTTGCCCCGGTATTCCCCTTTTTTGGGAGATGCAAACGATTTTTGCAATCTTAAGGTACTTGTGGTGATTGAGTTCCCGCGCGACAACTTTCGTTTCAATATAAATTTTCTATGAACAGGCTACAATATTCTCGTGTAAAAGAGTGAGTGGTTTTAATAGCTGTGAAATTTTGGAAAAAGAAATGGATCAAGCAAGGGAAGAATTTTATAAAATAATGGATATTAATCGTGATAGCGAAAGTAAATATTAGTAAAGCCATGAACATGAAACATTTGAATCGACAGGAAGATTTTCAAATACTACCTAAAGATCTCTGTAAGAAAATATGAAACCACAAATGTACCAGAAGACACACTGCGCACTTTCAAAAAGACACAATCAAGAAAAAACTTAACACGTCATTTGTCAATCGTTAAAGGACAATACAACTACAATAACGAACAGAATGTATATCGGTTTGGTCTGCAAATCCCCTTCCTGTAATGTTAGGGTAAAGTGTTTGTGATTTTTGACTTTATTATAAGGCACGCACATTTAAAACATTGTAGTTCTGTTTGATTGTGGATTTTTTTTCTCTAATTATCAAAGGAAAGTTGTATTTCATGTTCGGTAAGTATACTTTCTAATAATTAAACTATTCACTGGAAATACCATTCAGAGTACAATAAAAACAGTTATAACAAAAAATTATCAGGTTGATTCCCTCACCCAACATGACCACGTGTGAGTGACTTCTCCCGGTTAAAGAATTAATTCATACTTATAAAAATACAAATGTAAAAAGGCTGTGAAACAGAGCATCAAGAAAGGGATTGAGCCTGGAATCACTTTGGAGAATAATTTAATCAGCACATTCCTCACAATATGTTCTTATACTTATTTTGTTTGCCTTTTATTTATTGTATTATGATGATGTTTAATGTATCTATTGGCACAGCTTCACTAGTTTTTTTTTATCACAATAAAATACTTTAACTAATATTAAAAGTGACTTGTATCATTAGGAAGCAATTTTTTTATGATGATTATTTTACAACATAGACGAAATAAATCAATTTAAATTGCTCTTAAAACAGTTAACGCATGACATTTCATTGTGTAATATTTCATAAAATGCTTTAAATTAAAACTTGGATAGAAAAAAAAAAAATAAGTCCGACATTGCAAATTCATTGTGCTAAAATATTTCAAAATAATCTATGGTTGAGTACCCTAGAAGCTTTTATAGAATAAAATTAAAATTAAGTATTTCTCTTCCATTTTACCTGAAATTGTATGAGAAGTAATAAGATAAAGAACTCATGTAATATGAAAAAAAAATTATACATATATATTTGTCGGTTCAAGGAACCAATAACTCAGATTCCCTTTGCTAAATCAAAAGCGATGTAATATCATTTTAACATATTGTACATTTTATAGATGAGAACAATTTGAGCATGTTTTATTCCGATCGAATGTAAATGCATATAAAATAAATATTATATATTTAAAAACATTTTGGTTATATTTTTTAAATAGACAATAGTGTGAGTTTATATAAGATTCGAGTAATACGATATCCATATTTAAATTAACTGAATATAAATAAAAATGCTGTAAAAAGTAGATAAGAATACTTTTGCCTCCATTCTTAAGTAAGAAACTATTTTAAAAATACATACAAAAAGCTCAATATATTTCTTTTAATTTTATTTAAGAATATTTACTTTTGAAATACTCATATACTTGTAATATTTCCGTGTGTTAATCAACATGGTTTCTCAGGTAAACAAGTAAATTAATTACCCATCTTCAAAATTTAATCAATATTATGTGAATATCTTTCGCCTATTGCCTCTGGCTTTAAGTATAGAACTAAGGTGAATTGGCGGGTACATATTGAACATTTCGTCACTGTCAGTTCTAGTCAATAAGGGTGAGGAGCATCGTAACTGAATTACGTAATTACAGTCAGAAGTGGTTTAATCAGTTACACAGCGAAATTGACTCGGTAGTGGTGTATAATCGGACATCTCTAATTGCTGCAGCAAACATGATTACCTTCAGAGATTAAATGTAAAATAAGAACAGTTTTAGAAATTTAAACTAATAAGGTAATTTTTTTATCACAATCATTTGATATGAATTTTGAATACATTCTAAAAACTACTTTAAATATTATATTCTTATAAGATTTGAAAACTCGTAAGGGAATGGAGTTTCTTTGTGATTTATTGTTGTAAAGGACAATAGAGCTAATACAACTAGATTTATATTCATTCATTCTAATATTCAAATTATTTATTCAGTATGGATACTCGTAATTTCTTTTTTTAAATTTTATATTCCATTTCCATTGATGACATAGAAGACAGTTTCGCAATTGTTTGCTTAAAATGTCAAATATATCTTGGAAACATATTAATCACAGATATATAAAGATTCATACATACAACGACCAAATTCGGGTGATCTATTCTCAATTAACCATATACTTATATACAGTTTTAATTTTACTTTCATTAAACGACACTACCAGTTATTTTATTTAATATTTTTAAAATTCATTATATCTCTCATATTTTAATTATACATGTACTTTCATTCAAACAGAATATTCTTAAATTTTCAATTATTTTAAATACATTCTTAGTTAAAATAAAAATATATGTATTTATAATGTAGTTTTTAAATAATTTTTCCTGCTAGAATGTATTGGCGTGTTCTGGTTAAAGAATGTAGTTTTTCTACTAGTTTATACTGTTTTTTTGTTCTTTTTTATGTGCATTTTCTTACATTGTTTGGGATTTTGTGTGTTTGAAACAAATTATATACTTCATTTTTTTTTCCTTCCTTCTAACTCAATCATATGCACAGAATCAGCGGATTGTTTACTACCCTTAAATCTATGTGTTTTACACTTATTTCTCAGTTCCTAAGACTCAGAAAACAGCCTTAAGCTTACTGTCTTGTACATATTTAAATAATTTAATAGCAATTTAATAGCAGTTAATGATTACACATATATGTATAAAAAATATTAAAAATTTTGAAATTTCTTCTGTTAACATAGAACAAACATCCATATTCTAAAATATAGCAGAAAACGACTTCACATGCAAATCAATGTTCATGACTGAAAAAACCAGAAATTGATATAAGTGCAGAAATCGTGATATTGTCGAAGCTATTATTCGTTGTCTCAGTAGTTAAATTCAAACTTTCGGCTGTTGTTTTGATAAAAGGTGACTAGAAAATGTAACAAAAAACTGTATATACTGAAATTTATTGCTTGGTGTATTATCGAGATACAGGAAACTGACCAATGGACTTTGTTGTAGGAACAAGATGTGATTGAAGACTGTAGAATCGATTCCAAGAGCTATGACATGTTTGGCGTTCAGGACAAGGTCATCCACGTGCTTACATAGCAAATAAGGACCGATTTATCTCGTTAATAGCTCCTTGAGACAGAAAAACGAATGCTACACAGGTTCAAAGAGATATTCTTTTGACAACAGGATGCAGTTTCTCAAACCAAACAACCTGAAATAGGCTTCATGATAATTGATTGTATACACATAGGCCAATGATGTGTATTTGGTTAACAACTAGACACGGTGAGGCTAGAAGAAAGTGGGCTGTTGAACATGAAAATTGATGAAAAATTATTGGAGTCACATGCTGTTTATGGAGCATTTCCAATTTAATTTAGAATGTGACGCCATGCATGTTTTGGTATGGCGAGAAAGTGGCACTCGAAAAAAAAACTATAATTGTTAAGGAGAGGTTAGATTACAGAGGTTTGATTACAGAGGTTAGATTACAGGGTGTTTGATGTTATGGCCTGGAGTCAGCATAGGTTGACCTACATACCTGTATATCCCTTGGATTATTTGGATGGGCTAAAACTGTACTTTATGATGCAGCTGTTGGTGGATTTTTTTCTTTTAATGCAGAACAATGCCATATTTTATACGGCTCTTCTTGGGGATAGCCTTATTGAAACTGAAACAATATAGAGTTTAGAGCAGGTGTATTCAACTCTTCTTTCTGCTGTGTTGCATTCAAATGCCAGCCATTTACAGCGACACACATACATATGTCAGCTGTTTTACGCGAGTCGCAACGTGAGATCAAACAGGGGAGGAGAAATACTTTAAGACCAAGATAACACCAAAATATTATAAATCCTTTTTTGCTTTTTTTAATTATTATTTTTTTATATTTTTTGTCACTAGCATTAAATTAAAATAATTTAAGAAACCCTCCTTCACAATCTTTGCATCAGAAATGGTTTCATATGATTACCAATAATATAATACACTTTTTAGTTTGTATTTGTTACTACTGTGACATTAACACTGATCAAACACTTTGTTGCTGTTGAAAAGAATATTCAGTAAAGCCTACCACCTCTTGAAAGAGGAAAAGTGTCATTAAATGATTCCGGTTTATTGGTATTTCTTAAGTACAGTCCTTTCGTGACAAATAAAAAAAACCAGTACTCATCCATATTTGTTTTTCACTACAAAATAGTCAATCTCCAAATCCTTCGAATATTTTTCGCTTCCTCGGTATGAACGATTGTTCAATATTAGTTCCACCCTTCAAATTGTCACTACTCCACTGTTGCCTGTTACCATTAACCGTAAACGTTACAAATTGTAAAGGAAAATCAATTCACTGCTGTATGACATCGACAGCAAAAAAGTAAAATTGAGATATTTGATTTCTGGTCAAAAATTTCCCACCATATTTTTAATACATTGTCTTAAATAAATGGATTTCTCAGAGCAATGGGTCATGACCGGACCACTTAAAAAGCTAGGTGGGCCGCATGTGACCCGAGGGCATCAGGTTGAGTATCGCTGGTCTAGAGGGACCAACATGTTCTGATCTTTATCCAGTCGATTATTTTTGCCACACAATCCAACGGCACGTTACTTCAAGACTAAGTCATTTTTTGTTACTGTCCAAGACTTGAAAATCGCTGTTCGTCAAGAGTGGAACAGTCTTTCCAAAGTCTCATTGATTACCACATCACATCCTTAAAAATTATATGCTCTTGGGAGTTTGGAGGCGCTACATATAATTTTAAAAATCATGTATGATTTCCTCGCAATAATTTCTTTTGTCATTTACATGCAACCAAATTATTGCCCTGAAGCATCATTTAGTATTCTTTATACCATTCCAAAGAATTAAAGTTATCTTCGCCGCCCATCCAGTGTAGTGGTTAGTGACTCTGACTGCTTTGCCGTAGGGCCTGGGATGGACTCTCTGTGAAGATATGGATGTTTGTAAATGGATAGTACTTTCGTAGCATAAGGGTACTCTAAATAGCCGTCGAACCGCAAGTCCTCTCGTGAGGATGGGGGAGAGGAAGAGATATTGGAGGCATCTAACCTTCCCGGGGTGTTCTCCCTCAAAATTGGTGCGCAGAACCGAGCAAAATCGTACTGTCACCTGAATGGTGCTCAAAGCTACGGTTGGCGACAAGTGTAAAAATCGAGCCACTTGCCTCGATGAATTTCGTAAACCTTGATCTATTGTTACTGCCCCGATCAGGTGTGGCATAAATAACAACAACAAAGGTTTCTTAGTTGCGTCTTGCTTCCTTTTTCTGCATTGCTTTTGTTAGACCTGTATTGTATGCTCGAGCATGTTCTTTCATTACGATATATATATATATATATATATATCAAACGTCCTCCCGTTGGTGTGGTGCGGTAGTTAGGAGAGAGGGTGCCAGCTCAGGTGTCGTCCGCGTCACTTGACCCTGGTTCAAAATTACGCGGACCGTCCCCAAAAGTCCTCGTGTAGCTGAACAGTGGGACGTTAATATTCACTCACTCATATATATATATATATATATATATATATATATATATAATTTTACACACCATTTTATTTAATTTTATTCTAAATACAAACGTACACACATACTTATATAAAAATCAAACCTGATTTGGTAAGCTTCACAAAATAAATTGCTGCCTTTTAAATCTTATAGTGTTCATGAACTTCAAAAGGGAGGCGGGGGGCTTTTTTTCTTCGAAAAAAAATAATATTTACTGAATTACTTATAACATCACCTTAATATAGCCTCCCTATTAACTAATAGATTGAATGGTGTAGTGCTTTTTATAGGTATAAAAATAAATCTCAAATAATACTTTTTTTAATAAAATTTCTTTTTTTTAATTTTCTTATTTGTAACGGACTTTCTGGCTGATAGTATATAATTCTTATACATATTTTCTTATGAATAGTGGAATTACACATATGTCTGGAAAATTGTACTCCATAAAGTACAAAAACTGATAAACCTCTGCATAAAATTTTCCTCTCGTCAATGGCGGTTCGTGATTACATAAAAGCACTGCGATTAAATGTCGATTAACTCTCTGCAAGTCAGTGTTCTCGTAGATAAAACTACTCAACAGAGTGATTTTTGAGGCCCAGGAATTTTCGCTTAGCTGATTAAGCACGTACTGATTGGGAAAGATGTGTGTAGTCTGACGCAATTCGAACGGTGATAAGAATAAAAAAAGTCCTTACTCAGGAATTGAAAGAAGTAATTCCAAGGAAAAGAAAAAAAAGAATCTAATAATGAATTTAAGATAAGGCATCTGCTTTAGAAATTGCAAGTAGCAGCAAAATAAAAAGTGGAGACGTGATGAAGAATATTTAAAGATTGTTAGCGTTTTAATATTTTAACTTTTGGATCGATAAATAGCAATCGCTATTGAAAATCAAGCAGCATTTAAATGAGACTGCATTGTTTTTAATCATTGACAATTTTCTTTCAAAGTATTTGCAATAAAAAATTCTCCTTAAAAAGCTATTAATATCTAGGTTATAAACAGTAGATCCCAAGCAATTTCCAAGATTTACGAATGTGTTGATAATAAATATAAACTGTGTGCAATTTATCGAATAGATTTAAACTCTATTTCTACAAATCGGTTCTTTTCGAATGGAGAAACAAGGAAGAATTTTAAATTTTCATTGAATGAGTGCTGTTTTAATTATGCAAATGAACAGTAAAATACGTAAGCTTTAATTCGCAGAGCACAGGTTTAAATTACCAATTTTAATTCGACAAATTACTGAATAAGGGCTTGTAATAAGAAATTATTTTAGGTGCAACACTTTCTTTTATTCTCATGCGTAAATACTTTCAAGGACTGTAAATTAAAACATACAAATAAATAAATAACAAGTAAAATGAAAAACACATTAAGTCAACTCATACTTAAGTCAATAAAGAAAATTTTTATTTTAGTTACTTTTTATTAATTAGTTACAATTAATATAAATATGTATATACATATGACAAAATCACAATATTCAGTGATAAAATAGAAAGTGATTTTCCTTGCAATTTTCCATTTTCTAATCTATATATGGTGTTGGACTTTGTTTTTAACACGCTTTCATAAGTTTCACTTGTATGTAACGGAATCTTTGAACTCGATTTTTATCTAATTTAAAAGTTCAGCTTAATTCGAAATTTTTCACACTTGTCAAGGACCGATGACAATACAATAATTTCATAATTTTATTTCATTGTCCTGTTCAGGACATGAGAAATAACGATTTTCTGATTTGGCGACTAATTCATTATACGATATCCAAATTTGGCGCCTAGCTCATATACCATTTTCAGCTTTGGCGACTAATTTCGTATATCATTTCCAGTTTTGGCGACTAAAAGATTAAGTTACAACCCTAAAAAAAGTGAGAAAATGCATGTCAGCAATTTCTTACCATAATATAAACAATTTTCTAGTTTTTAACTCTCTTATAAGTTTCACTTGCATGTAACAAAATCATGGAATTCGAATTTTACTCACTTTAAAAGGCCAGAATAATTCGAAAGAACCAATGTCAATACAATAACTTCATAATTTTGTTCCATTTTACTTATCAGGATCGTCAGGAAAAAGGATTAACAGATTTTGCGACAATTCCGTATACCACTTCCAGATTTGGCGACTTATTGCATATAACATTTTCAGATTTGGCAACTAATTCCATATATTTTCCAGATTTGGTGATTAATTCCAGATTTAGCGACTAATAGATTAAGGTTGTAACCCTAGAATCGAATACACTTGCGGTATTTGAAATAATACAAACAAAAAAGTGTTTTTTCTTTATGTGATAAAGGGGAGGGTGGGTGCGTCGATATTTCTTAACGTAATATAAACGTTTTTCTGATAAGAAAAATAAAATGAAAGACTCGTGCATGTGAAAAAAAAATTATGTTCTAACTGTTACATATTTTTTTGTTTTTATAAAACAATACGCTTAGAATACGATACGTTACAATGTTTTTATTAACTCGCTTTCGTGTATGTTTGTCCAGGTGGAATTTTGTAATTGATTTTAAACTGACTTCCCGATGAGCCAGAGACTGAAATTCGGACCATAGCTCAAAAGTGGATGACAATATATGAAAATGTGAAAAAAGACAAAGAAAAAAGAAAAGAAAAGTAGGAATTTTCTATTTTTTAGTCCGTTATAAAAACATGGGACATTATTTTTTTCATAATTCGAACTTTTCCTTCTTAACACACTTTTATTCGTTTGACGTGTCTGTATAGAGACAGAATCTTTGAAACATAACGATACGGGACTCGACCAAGCCCGTATCGTTAACGAAAACAGGCCCCATAAACAAAGAGAATAAAGAGCGGGGCCCGTTAATTAATATCCATTGAAGAACAAGATTTATTCCAGCAGCCACATAATTCCGACTCCAAATATCAAACTCAAGGATAAATTCAACAATGAATAAATGATAGTTTAAACAACTGAAAAACACGCTTTTATTGTAGTTCGAACTAAAATTTTAAAAATAACTTATAGTTTAAATAAACTACAAAAATACGCTTTTATACTGAATCCAGCTATAAAGTAAAATAATAAAAAATACTTTATATAAGAATAAAATTATTAAAGAGAAAATTAATGTCTTGGGGTAAAAGCGTGGGTGCTTTGTACAAATTTTATACTAACTGAGGATTTCAGAATAGAAGTTACAAATTACAAAAATTGATATCAAGCACCCCACGCTTTTACCCCAATGGCATTAATTTTCTCCATATCATTTTATTCTTATTTAAAGAATTTTTTTTATACTTTTTAGTTGGATTCAGTATAAAAGTGTATTTTTAGTTTTTTTAAACTATGATTCATTTCTGAAAATAGAAATCAAAAGAAAGATTCGTGCATGTAAACTCTGTTTTCTAAATTCTCTTGTCGGATCTGAGGAATGAAACATGATTCATTGCTTCATTGTACCAATACACAGCTGAGAATTGATTCGGAGATCACCAGATAATTGCAAGTTTCTGAGAGAATATTGAACTATTTTTAGTGAAGAATGTCGCTGATTTAACACCGTATTTCGCATGAAATTTTCAAACTTATCCTATCCAGATTTCCTTCAGTTGGCTGATCCTACATTTTGCAAACCTAACCGAGTCGAGGCACTGATAGATGTCAATGGGTATTCAAGTATTTAAAAAAATGATGCCTTAAGATTAATTATCAATGAATAAATGATAGCTTAAAAAACTAAAAATACACGTTTATGCAGATCGAACAAAAAGTTAAAAATAAATTAGAATTTAGAAAAACTAAAAAACACTATTTTATGGTTAATCGAACTAAAAAGTAAAATAATTCTTAACATAGAATAAAATGATTAACGAGAAAATTAATGTCATTAGGGTAAATGCGTGGGGTGATTTGTATTATATTTTTAAACTATATAGGATTTTGGAATATAACTGATAGAAAATTATAACAATTGATGCCAGAACCCTCCCACGCTTTTACCCCAATGACATTAATCTTCGCGTTAATCATTTTATTCTTATATAAATTTTCTTTAATTTTTAGTTCGATTAACCATAAAGCGTGTTTTTAGTTTTTCGAAACTATAATTTATTGTTTTCTACTATTTATTCATTATAAAATTTAATTATTCTAATTCATATGTGTAGTAAAAAGGACATCTCATCCTCAGAAATTAGGCCATCTCCGGTGGTATTCACACCCACGACCTTTGGATTTCAATTCCAACGCGCTATCCATTTCGCTACAGGGACAACAGGGAACAATTATCTTTCTTATATAGGCAGTAGAGCTGTTATTTTTTATTGTTTCTATTTATTCATTTTTTAAAATAATTAATGAACTATTACTTGGAAAAATGTATTAACATCAAGTGCCATTCACTACAAGTTTAAACAATGTGTTTGAATTGAATGGATAAACAGAAAGTATTTTATTCATAATTAAAAATTTGAACAAGATATATATATATACAGTGGACTTTCTAATTGAAGTCTTGGAAGTACGAAACTCTCACTAATTCGAAGTATATGCAGACCTCATAGAAAAGCTCTTGATATTTCGAACAATGACAATACGTTTTGGTATACTCAATATTTCGAAGTAAAATCTGTGGCGGGTCAAACTACAACACGCGATAATCCGAAGTTGTTTTATTAAACTCTCAATAACTCGAACACTCACTTTCATGTAGAGTCCTGTAGGAAACAAAGAGATTGGACCTTACAAGTTTTGTGTTGTATTTTCTCTGCGTATCTCCCTGTAACGCAGCCCCTTTGATGCCTATCTATCTACTATCCCTTCTTTGTGTTTCCCGGTTCCTCAAGAAAAGAGTTTAACATGTGGCCTTACTAAACACTTCTTCAGAAAGGATGACACACTATTGTGAAGAAGAGATGCGTAAGATTATGTATTTTGCGTCAGAGTGACATAACGATTTATGACTCAGCTGAGTGGCATGTGACATCAAATATGACATGGGCCAGAATGGACCCTACCTTGAAGAATCAATGGTTTGCGGGACAATATCTGAGGGAACCGATAACAGATTAAACACATTTTTAAAGAAAACCGATTTTTTCTTTAAAAAATATTAATTATGTACAGTAATTCTCTTAATAATAGTTTTTAGTACATAAAAGTATTCTTTTAATATAGGACTTTTTTAACATGTATAATATTTACAGTGTATAGTTTACGTACTTTTTTTAAAGTACTTTAAAATACTTTTATACATAACTACAATTGTTGTTTAATTACATAGTTTTAAATTTAAATGTGCTAGAAAAAATTTATCTTCCTGTATTTTGGGAATTTCTTCTTACCCTCTTGATAATTCGAACTGTTGATTATACGAAGTTTTTCATAGGCCCTCCAACTTCGAATTATCTAGAGTTGACTGTATATATAAACAATTATATATAGGGAGAGAGCGAAGTAAAATAATTGGAATTAAAGGATGAGGATCTGTGTAGCTTACACCAATAAAAAAAAGCTTAAATTTAAACTACGACATTTTAAGACGAAAAAAGTTTTTTTATTTTATAATTTCATTTGTAGAAGTGGAGGGATTACAGTCTTAAATGGCGTAATTTTTGCTGAATTGTTAATTTATGCCTTGGTTAAGAAAAAGCATGCCATTTAGGATTGTTGTTACATGTAAAATCTGCCAAAAATCTAAGAATGAAATTGAATATAAGTTTGGAGAGTTAGGCATGCTCCTCTACCTTCCTCCGACTAGAAAAACTTTATCTCTAAGCCTCATCCTCATCACTTGATCTTAGGTCAAAATTGTGAGGTCCATCCCAAAAAGGTCAACTTTGCTTAACCATGTGATACACATTAACATTTGATATTTTCATAGAATTTTTATTGCGCTTTTTAACTTGTCAAATTTAAATTAAGTGTGG
This sequence comes from Trichonephila clavata, assembly GCA_019973975.1. Taxonomy (NCBI): domain Eukaryota; kingdom Metazoa; phylum Arthropoda; class Arachnida; order Araneae; family Nephilidae; genus Trichonephila; species Trichonephila clavata. The sequence continues at coordinate 218,294 of BMAO01010436.1, forward strand.
ATTATTTATTTAAATTAAAGTATTTTGCATGAGAGCAAACTAAGGATTGAAAGGCCGGTATACTAGGATAAGAAATACCGGTACTTTGAGCGATTTGTACAATTTTGTAGAACCAGCATTAACAAGTTTAAGTATCGTTTTTTTTTAATGTACTAGAAAATTTTTAACATTGTCTCAACTATACGTTCAGGGATCACCAACATAACGAAACAGTGTACGTTTTCGTTTTTATGTCACCGTAACGGGCAATATATATATATATATATATATATATAATATATATATAAGGATAAAATGAAATTAGATTTGAAATTAAATTGCTAGTCCATTTCTAACTTTTTTATTTTCCCGTTATACATCTTCAAATATTAAATATACTACCCAGTTCGGGAATATAGAACACACACATTGCTCTAACTTTGCCGGCTCCGACCATTACATTTTATTACCTATATGTCATCCTTATATTCTCAAGTAATCCTCTTCAATCAGAAGCGTACTCAAAGAACATTTGGCTTCTGAAGAAGCCGCGGAATCTTGATTTTTAACACGTGTCCGTCTCTCTCGCTCTCTTACAAACAGATTACAAAATGATCTCATGGAATAAAGACGGTTAAATGAAAATGTCTTGAAGTTCACTAACAAAAACCACGACATATATATATATATATATACTCATAAATAATAAACGATAAAAATAACTAAGAATAACTTTAAAAAACATAAGAAATCAGTGGATAATACTTCGGTTTCATTTTCTTATTTATGTGATGAAGAGAATATGTTGGCAAATGTAAAAAAAAAATTCCAGATTTATTAAAGTGAATGGGGAGAAAGTACATGTGGACTCCATACACATGTAAAAATAAAAATTAATGCAAATTTGTTAAAGTTGAAAGAAACTAATCTCTCGATGAAGATACAAATTTAAGCACAGTTTATAAGCCCCAGCCATCCGAGACTATTGATTATTTTGAAAAAAGAAAAGATAATTTGTATGAAATTATTGCACAAAATTACGTTCCAGGCTTCGTGCAGTACAATTGATGCATTATGTCTTTTAAAATTTGAAATGGGTTTCTAAAAATTTCTAAAATTTATAATGGCACAACTGACTGAATATTAATATTATCTTTTTTTTCGATTAAAATAAATAATCCTTTACTTTTCTGTGATTTTTTATATACTGTTACAATTTATAAGTTACAAATTATTATTTTTTTATATTTACATTCTCTAATAAAACTGGCAAATATAAAAGTAACAAACGCCTATTTTATATTTCTATTATTTCTACTACCGATATTGAAACCGGTATCCCGGTATAAGATATGTAAAATACTGATTACCGGTACTGAACTTTTAGCCCTATATAGAAATTTCATGTTCAAACTGATATGTATAAATTTCATCAAACTGCGCATGGTTTTTTAAAAATTATTTTATTAAATTTGAGCAAAAATATAATGGTTATCTTACTAAGCATGGAGGATTAAAATCAAATTATCTGATTGATAGTTTATAAGCATTGATTTGATAGCAACAATAAGGCTATTGGCATGGAATCAACACGTGGACCAAACACATTCTGAGATATAAAAGAGCACCAAACTGCTTCCGAAATCATCCACTCCTACTCTCAGATTTTAATTAATAAAAATATTTTTATTACAGGAGAACGCAAGTCTTAGCGTATTTCGTTTAAAAAGGGATTAGAAAGTTTCAAAATACACACGCCAGCTCAGATGTCGTCATCGTCACTAGGCCATGATCCAAAATTATGAAGTCCGTCGCCAAAAGCCTCGAATAGTTGAATGGGGTACCGTTGATAATCACTCATTTGGCAGAAAAAACGCTGAGTATTAGTCAGCGACCATGGCCAATCGGCTACCGAAGTTAGAAAATCAAGTGGTAATTAATTAAAGTTTAAGACTGTAGATTATGAAAAAAGCTAAATAAAAATATAAGAAAATGCTTTTTATATAGCGTTATTATTTCAAAACTTCTGTTGGGATTATATAAAATGAGATGAATAAAAAGATGCAAGTAAAACTTCTTTTTATGTAAAATTGGATTATTTAACTTGTTAAATTAGAAGGATTTTTAATCTCTAAAATGGGCTAATCTCGTTTTTTCCTCTTTTGAAAAAAACTTTCATGTAAGCTTCTTAGTAATTTTTAAGCATCTTATGCACTTAAATTTTACTCAGAAATATAAATACTTGCATTAATATTGTAAAAATTAAGCTATTTACATTAACACTCTTTTCTGCCGTTTACGTTTTCAGGTAACAATTTATTTTTACTTCCTCTAAAATTAAATACAATGAAATTGCAACGTCTATTTTTAAATCCATATATGTCAGTAGAAATCTGGTACTTTTTTGCTGGATAAATTTAAACTTCTGATTAAACTTTTCTCTAAATGCAGGTAAAATTCTTTTTCTATAGATTTAAATTTAAATTATGTAGTATTCTAAGCATTAGAATGGAAAAAAAATATTAGTGGATCACAAAACATGTATTAATATCATTTTAATTTAAAATACACTTCAACTTTTGTATTTTTAAAGCGCATTTCTGAAAAAAAAATGATATATTTATTAACTCAGGAGATAAAGTAAGTATAATTATAATTTATTCAAAGAAAACAGTTAAAAATAACTCCAGTGAATTTATATGAATACAGTACACGTGTTTAATTAAATAGTAAAAGATTTTATATTACAAATAACTCTTTTTATGTTTCTGATGTCTCTCTTCTTAAAATTTACTTATATTGTAGTTTTCGCAAACATAAACATCGAGTTTATTATTAATATTATTATTCTCCTTATTATTAAATACCCTCGACATATTTGTGTAAAAAATATTGATTACTATTAAAAGGTACTTAAATCAAATAATTCATATGATGTTTTGAATTTTATATGGGTACAACAAATTAAAGCACAATAAAAGTAAAGCATTAAAAAATAGTGAAAAACTCGAGTACAAATATTTTATATAGTCTTTTCTTACGTTATGAAATTTCTTAATACGAGTTCACAACATATTTTAAACAAAAGTTACTATAAGAAATTACATAATTTCAAATGGTCGTATTTACTAGTTTGTAATTTTTAATTACATATACGCTTAGCATGTGATGTTACAAATCAGGGGAAAAAATGTAAAACATTTGCAAAAAAGTAACACAGTTTATCTTCATTTATTAATATTCTTCTTCCACTCTCTAAAAAAAAAGAATTTTACTTTCGAAGTAATTTTAAAAGATTTCTAAATTATTCCCCAAATTTCTTTAAAAATTTGAATTTTGTAAGACCAACAAATTGTGTTTTAAAATGAATTAATTTAATCAATCAAAAAATTAATATAATTTGGCTGACTTCGATGTCAATTCCATTTAACTGCAATATATGA